>CAUYRH010009894.1:0-35476 GCA_963574655.1 Perodicticus potto | reverse complement strand
CTCAATGTGTCAAAATCTTTGGTCATTTTGTCTTTGAATTCATTGAATTCTTGAGACATCTTTTGGGTCATCTTTTGGATTACTGCCTGAAATTCTAATTCCATCTTTTCCTCCATTCCACTGATCTTATTTGCTATCCAGACTTTGAATTCGGTTTCTGACATCTCAGCCATTTGCTTATGCAACAGATCTTGTGCTGTATCTACACTTTTTGATCAACATAATTAAGTGTGTATACATTAATATTTCTTTTGAGGAAATTCGTAATTGCTTTGGGCAGTGCCTAGCTTAGGAGTACTAACAATCCTGATCACTCCAATCCAGTTACTAAGATGATTTGAAGCTATGATTCAGTCCTTGTGAGGGCTGGCTTAATCCAAAATCTTTGGGAGCCGAGCATAAAATATGGAGATTTATTAGTATTTCACTTCCTAGGTAGACCTTAAACTCAAGTTTTTGTCTTCTCTACCTCTACAAATCCATTGAAAACTCTGCTCAGATTCTCAGGTTTTTTTTTTTTTTTTTTTTAACTAATGAAAAATAACTTTTATTTTTAATGATCTCTTTTTTTCTGTTCTTTTTTTTTTTTTATTGTTGGGGATTCATTGACGGTACAAGAAACCAGGTTATACTGATTGCATTTGTTATGTAAAGTCCCTCTTATAATCATGTTTTGCCCCCAAAATGTGTGGCACACACCAAGACCCCATCCCCCTTGCTTGGTTTTTTTTTGGGGGGGGGACAGTTGCTGGGTTTTGTTTGTTTGTTTGTTTGTTTGTGTTTTGAGATAGAGTCTCTACTTTGTTGCCTTTGGCAGAGTGCCGTCCAGCTCACAGCAACCTCAAACTCTTGGGTTTAAGTGATTCTCTTGCCTCAGCCTCCCAAGTAGCTGGGACTACAGGCACCCACCACAACCCCTGGCAATTTTTTTGTTGTAGTTAGTTGTTGTTGTTTAGCAGGCCCTGGCCGGGTTCTAACCCACCAGCCCCAGTGCATGTGACTGGTGTCCTAGCCACTGAGCTATGGGTGCTGAGTCTGCAATGCCCAACTAATTTTTCAATTTTTCATAAAGACAGGGTTTTGCTCTTGATTAGGCTGGTCTTGAACTCCTGAGCTTAGAGGATCCTCCTGCCTCAGTCTCTCAGAGTGCTGGAATTACAGGTGTGAGCCACTGTGCTTGGCCTAGCTTCTCAGCTTCTTAGCGCCTTGTTCTGGACACCTTCTGGAGCTCTAAATGCTGTGTTCACCTCTCTGGATTTCTGTCTTCTCCTGGAGATTGGATTTGCAATTCTTCACTGCTGTGGTAGCTCTCTGATGCCTTCAGAGATATTTTTAATATTTTGTTGAAGTTTTCTAGTTGATTTCATCAAGGAGGTCAATTTAAACAACTTAGTCTGTCATTACTTGGAGTAAAAACCTGATTATGTTTTAAATCCCTAATTGCAAGAACAGCCATTGCAGTATTCTAAATGAGAGATGACGGCGGCATGGATTAGGGTGGTCATAAATAATAGATGATATACCTAAAATTTTATTTTTTAAGACATTATCTGTTGACTTTGGATAATTCTAAATAATCCCAGTATAATTGTGTCACTATTTTTAATTCTTTTATTTGTTTCTCTTTCAAAATTATACATTTTACATAATGTAATAACCCTGTAATTTATAGTTTTATTTATGATGAGCTGAATTCTTCGATTCTATACTTTAAAAGATAAATATTTTAGCATGTCTACCCTGCTAAGCTTTCCTCTTCAAAATTTTACTACCCTTTTTGTTACCTGAACTTGTCATTTTGCATTGTCCAAATTGATAACATTTATGTATTTTCAAAACCACCAAGCTGTCTTTTATGCTTCTCTATAGGTTGATTCTAAAAGTTGACAATTAATATCAAGAATATTAGAAAAGTGCTTTTATTATAACTACAAACATGAATGATAGGTTAGCTGGGTATAGCAGTATAGATTAAAAGTAAGTTTCCTTCAGAATATTAAAGGCTTTGTTTCATTGTCTTCTCACATGCACGGTTTCTATTGAGAAATTTAGGCATTCTGACTGTCACCTTTCTAGGTAACCTGACTTTTCTCTATGGAAGGTTTTTGGAAATTCTTATTTGCAGTATAAAATATCTTCATTTACTAGACTGAAAGTTCTGTGGGTCCTATCAGGCAACAGACTCATAGTTTTTTTATTTTTTTTTTGAGACAGATCCTCAAGCTGTCACCCTGGATAGAGTGCCATGGCATCACAGCTCACAGCAACCTCCATTTCCTGGGCTCAGGCGAGTCTCTCGCCTCTGCCTCCCAAGTAGCTGGGACTACAGGCGCTAGCCACAACGCCTGGCCATTTTTTGGTTGCAGCTGTCATTGTTGTTTGGCAGGCCCGGGCTGGATTCAAACCCACCAGCTCAGGTGTATGTGGCTGGCGCCTTAGCCCGTTGAGCCACAGGCGCCAAGCCAACTCATAGTTTTTAGTTTAGGGAAATAGTCTTTTATTTCTGACAATTTTCTCCTTTTTGTTTTGTCTTCTGGAACTCCTATTAATCAGATACTGAATCTCCTGAATTGTTTTTGGTATATATTTTTTGACATGTTTTATCTATCTTTTATCTTTTTCTTAGATATTTTCATGATTTATTTTCTATTATATATATCATTTTTATGTTTTATATGTAATATAAATTAAATATATATGTAATTAAATATAGTTTTCTTTTTAAAGGAAGTTTTCCATTTTTATTACATCCTGTTGACATATATTGGGTGAACTGTCTTCAAATCTCTGTTTTGAAGTTGTCTTCTCTTTCCTTCTCTTATTTCCTCCAGGATCATTTTTTTTCTTTTTGGTTTATCCTGATCTCTACTTTCATATTGACTCTTTTTTTAATGTGTCAAGTAACCTTTTTCTGTTTATATTTTAGAATTAGTAGTCTTGTTTAGATCTTGATTAGAGTTTTAAAGAAGCTCACCTTAAAAGTAGAGATAATCAGAGAAGTTCCACCACTGACTGGTGTTAGATGAGATTCAGAAGTACTAAGTTTTTAGAATGATGTGTCAGTCCATTTTCTGTTGTTATAAGAGAATACTTGAGCTGGGTGATTTATAAAGGAGGTCTAGTTAGCTCACAGCTGCACAGGCTGGGAAATGTAAGGAGCAGAGCACTGGCATCTGTGCAGCCCCCTGGTGAGCCCTCTGCTGTTTCCACTCACAGCAAGCAGGGAAGGGGAATGGGCTCTGCAGAGAGAGAGGAAGCCAGGCCCTGACAACCCACACTCTCAGAGCAGGAACCAGATGTGCTCACCCCAGCCAGTGGCCGTTAACTTGCTCAGAGGGATCCACCTCCCCTAGGATCCTGACTCCTCTTGCCAGGCCCCACCTCCAAGCATTAGGGCTCACATTTCCATGTGAGTTTTGGCTGGGACAAATCATAGCAATAATAATGGGTATTGTGGCTATGTTTTTAAATGGTGTCTTTTAGAGAAACATATTGAAATATATATTTTTTAATTTTTACATATACATGTGTTTATTAGGTTTCTACTTTTTGCCTTCACAGAATTAAAAAGGCTTAAAATTTAATAACAATTACAGTGTTTACGATAAGGACTAGAAACAAAAACCTCGTAAAGAATGAACGAAGATAAATACATTCAGAAATCAGATGTTTGCTACATCGAAATATTAAGCAATATTAATAATGCAAAGAAAGTAACATTCACATTATCAGATAAGAGTATGTCTATTATAGAATGCTATAGAAATCTTTAAAATGAAAAGATGTAATATTTGTGTTTTGCTTCAATCCTACACTTAAGAGGGTAGAGATGAGATGAAATAGGATTAGCCTGTTTTGATAACTGTAGAGATTGGGAGATGAGCATGTGGTGATTCATTATATTATTCTCTCTAGTTTTGTATAGGTTTAACAACATTCATGAAAGAGGAAACTCACAGGGCTCTTGCTCATGGAGGCCTCTGGGCTGCTGGTTGGCTGTGCTCAAGGGTCCACTTTCTAGACAGTTTTCCTCACGTCTGTCTCTGCCCTGTGAGATTCTGGAGGGCAGGTTGTACCCCTCCTGGATTCAGGAGGACCTCTTTCTGTACATTCTGCTGTGGCTTACTTTGCCTACATGTCAAATGCCATGTTTCAATTCATTGTCTGTTTTCCAGAAACCTTTGAAATCTCTGCTGGCATTTCTCCCATTCTCTTCAGTGTTGTAGGTTTATGTATGCATATATTTTAATTTTACTGTCATTTTAGAGATCTCTGCAGGGAGAAGAGAAAATGTGTACCATCCATCTGCCTTCTTTTTTTGGGAAGTTCCATAAAGATACAGTTAAACAACTGCATAAAATTGGATTGAACAATCCCAGTGTACCTAGCAACTTGCAGGTTGGGTATTTGGGACCAATAAGAACTAGCTGATACGCTTAGGTGGGGCATGGCATAGTGAGGAATATGGTGGCCCCTGGGAAGTCTCCTGGAGCTCTGGTTTACAGATGGCCACAATGAGTTGGGGACGAGAGGATAGGATTGTTTGCTTAGGAGCATTGAGGAGGTTATCGAGCCACACCTCCTGGGGCGTGGGCATCCTGCCCAGCACATACATGTTGGACAGCGTGTCACTGTGACTGTGGCCACTGCCCGCTGCCCACTGCCCACTGCCTTGGTGGTGCAGGCCAGGCCCACTTTGGCCTGTGTGCTGCCTGCACATACCATCCACAGGATGTGTGTCAGCTGGCATTTGGCAGGAACTCCAACCCCATAGCCTCAGTTTTAACAGGTTAAGGAGACAGTCATGTGTTTGCCAGAAGGCTCTGTGAGCAGGGGAATGTTACAAACAGCTGAGTCCCAGGAAGTCAAGGTGTGCCTTGGAGTCTCAAACTCCTCCCCAACCCCCCCTCCCTCTGTGCGAGCTGGTGATCACCTCACCTACCTGGAGAAAACATTTGGCTGGGTCACTTTAAATGGCCAATATTTAGGGGTCATCGGGTTAAAAATTTGGAAGAAGCCAGGTGTGGTGGCTCATGCCAGTAGTCTTAGATACTTGGGAGGCCAAGTCTAGGGGATCTTTTGAAGCCAGGAGTTTGAAACCAGCCTGAGCAACATAGTGAGACCCTGTCTCTTAAAAAAAAAAAAAAAAAAATTAGCCAGTTGTGCTGGCATATGCCCAGGAGTTTGAGGCTACAGTGAGTGATGCATACTGCACTGCACTCCAGCGTTGGTGACAGAAGGAGACCCTGTCTATAAACAAAGAAAAAAAAATTCAGAACAAACAAGTACTTTGCTTGAAAGGATGGTTTTTGAAAGTCGAGGCAAGAGGTAGACAAGCACAGGACTGGTGCCACCCTGCCCCGCATTATCGTGGGTGTTTGCATCTGTCAGAGCCTACAGACCCCAGAGTGTCTGTGCCCCTGGAGAGGTGCATTGCAGAGCCACCGTCTCCGCCTTGTCACAGGCAGGCATGGTCAGGGTCTGGGGACCATCCGGAGGCACTGGTGGAGAGTTGGCAGGGTTGACCCTGAATTCCTCCAGTCTCATGGTCTGCAGAATCAATCGCAGAGCCCTGGTGTCTCCCTTGTGCCTGGCAGGTGGGCTCTATCTGTCTACCTGGGGCTTCCTGGGATGGGTGCCTGCGATGTGGCAAAGGAAGTGTGTGGAGACTTGCATTTAAAGGAGATGAGATTGCCAATTGCTTTTCTTTTTTCATCCTCCAAATAAGGTAACTTTTTAAGGAAAAGGAATGCCACTTTCTCAGCTCATTTAATCTAAGAAAAGCTTATAGCAGAGTAGACCTCCGGAGACTTGGGGATGAGGGGATGCTGCAGGCAGATTGTAGAGGGAGATCTGGGTGAGGGTGGGAGGAGGGAAGAAGGATGAGAGCGGGATCCCAGAGGTCAGGCGGGGGTGAGTGGTTGCTTTGGCTGACCCCTCTCTGGTTGTCCAGCGGGGAAGGTGCTCATCCCCCAAGGGGAGGGCAGGGCTTGTGATTTGGTGGGAAGCCCTGAACGGCCCTGCAGGACCTTGAGCAGGAGCTCAGCCTCTCTGAGCCTTACTGTGTAGCATATGGGGTGTAGGGCTGCTGGCCCCAGCAATGGCGCTACTTTGGTTTTCCTAACCCAGTGTGCGAGTCTCCTGAGGCTGCCTGAGGGTCTTGAGATGACAGAAATTGATCCTTTCGGAGCTCTGGAGGCCTGAAGTTCAACATTAGGGTGTGGGCAGGGCGGTGCTCCCTCCAGGGGCTCCAGGGCAGGGTGTTTCCTGCCTCTTCTAGCTCCTGGTGGCTCCGGACATCCTTGGCTTGCGGCTGAATCACCCCAGTCTCTGCCTGTTGTCACGTGACTTCTCCCCTGTGTTTGGCTCCTCTTCTGTCTCTTATAAGGACACTTGCTGTTAGATTTAGGGTACCCCTAATTCTAAGGTAACCTCATTTCAAGGTCTTTAACTTAGTAACATCTGCAAAGACCCTTCTTCTGAATAAGATCCCGTCTACCTGTGCTGGGGTTAGGAAAAGGACTCAATTTTTTCTGGGGGGGTGTACAACCAAACCTTATACCTGGCTCAGGGTCACACTTGCCCGAGGCTCAGTCCCAATGCAGGCAGTTGCCAAAAGCAGGGGCTCTGCAGCTGCACCGGGTGTGTGACTCACTCACTGGTCACGGAATGCAGGGGCTGGGGCCCACTCAGGTGTAGCCCTGGAGTGCCGCGGGGTGCACATGCAGAACGGGGTGCTACATGTAATAAAGAAGCAGCTGTATGTTTTGTTAGAAGGTGAGCAGAGCTGAGGAGAAAGGATCAGAGAGGGGTGAGGGTGCCTGGGTGGGTGTCGGTGTCCTGTAGCTGGCTTTAGACATTGTCCCAAAGTAGAGACTTAAAGCAGCAGGGCTCATTCTCTCCCAGTTGTGGAGACTGGAAGTCTGAGGTCAAAGTGTGGCAGGGCTGTGCTCACCCTTTGTGGCTCTGAGTGTCCCGTGGCTGTGGCTGCGTGCCTCCAGCCTCTGGCTTCATCCGCATGTGCCCTTTCCTCCTGTTAAGAGGATACTCAGATTGGATTCAGGGCCACCTGATCCTATGTGGTCTCTTCTCGATTCTCTTCCTAACTACCTCCGCAGACCCCTATTTCCAGATCAGGTCCCTCTCTAATGAATGCTATTCATTCATGCTCTTCAACCCTCAATAGTGAGTGCCACCGTTTTATGTAGGTGGTTGAAGGCTTCACAGGGCACAGATCTAGGCAGCCACAGTGAGATGGGGGGAGCCGGACACCCTTAACAGCAGGTGCAAAGGGCCTCAGGCAGGAGCAGACTCCGGGGAGGACCAGCCAGAAGCTAGAGTGGCTGGACACAGTGGTGCCAGAAGGAAGAGTGAGGCTGACCATGCAAGGCCCTGTCATGGTCCTGTGTCCCAGTCTGTAAGGCAGGGTGGTGGCTGCAGCTGCTGTCCAGTGTGAACACTCAGGACACATGAGCTGTGGTGCTTCTGTGCTCAGAGCAGTTAGTATTTGTGAGGGTGGTTTAAGATCACTTCTTACCACAATCCCAGAGGCAGGTGTCTTCAGTCCCCTTTACAGATGAGACCCAGAGAGGTCGAGTGATTTACTCAAGGTCACACAGCACACTAGGAAAGGAAAAGAGCCCAGCTTCCATCTCTTGTGCAAGGCTGCAGCACTGGGACTGAAGAACCAGACCCTGCAGATCGTCTGGACTCTTCTGCCTTTTCTTCTTTCTCTCCCTCCTCCACTCCTCTCTCCCTCCCTTTCATCCTGTTCCCAAAGGGCAGGATTACCCCCAAGAAAGGAACACTAGCACAAGTCTGGGGGCAACCCCAGATCACAGAGCCTCCCCATCTTCAGTCTTCAGCCCATATTCAAGGGTGGAGGTCAAACGTTTAGGCTGCAGCTTATGCAAGCACAAAGCCTCCAGTGGAACTGAATGCAGGCACTGCCCACAGGTCCCGAGGCAGAGGACCAGTCAGTGCACAGCAGGAGCAAGGCTGGCAAGTGTGGCACCTTCTGCACGTCCCAGCATAGTGGGGGGGATTTGGGGCTTGGCCTTGAGGCTGGTGACAGACTGTGTGTCCCCTTCACTAAGCGGAGCCCCAGATGCTGCTGTCTCAGGCTCCATAAACCTCATTTTATTTTAAATCAAGCTTTTAATTTTGGGATAATTATGTTGATTCATATGCAGTTACAAAAAATTACCTGGAGGGCCTCCCTAGTTTCTCCTGTCTCACAAAATTGATTCTTGACATCATGGATAGGTTCTTGGGAACTGTGACTTTAAGTGAAACATCACATAGCAGGTCCTTAACAATATTGTTTCATTCAATGTTTTTCTCTTTATAATGTATAAGGAAAAATGGGCCAGTGGAGGTGGCTCAGACCTGTAATCCTAGCACTCTGGGAGGCTGAGGTGAACACTCAGCAGTCCAGCTGAGTTTAAGACCAGCTTGAGCAAGAGCAAGACCCTATTTCTACTAAAAGTAGAAAAAAAAACTAGCCAGGCATAGTGATGGGCACCTGTAGTCCCAGCTGCTTTGGAGCTGAGGGAGGAGAATCTTGAGCCCAGGAATTTGATGTTGCTGTGAGCTATGACATCATGGTACTGTAGTCTGGGCAACAGAATAAGACTCTGTAAGACTCTGTCTCAAAAAAAAAAGAAAAAAGTGGTTTTGTTAAACATCTTTTTGCTTGAAATCTCAAGTTTCCAACAGCCTATCAAAGTTGTTAAGTGAAGACTTACTATAATGTTAAACTTTTGACTAGTTTTATTTTTCTTATTTTTTTAAGATAAGGAATAAACTTTTAAGAGAAAAAATAAAATGTCAACAATGATGCCTAGAACATGACCAGCAGCCACTATTTGTAGAATGAATACATGAGTGAACTATATTCATTTGTTCTGGGGGATGGTGGCTCTCTTGATCTCTCTTTTTTCTGTAGGTGCTCTGTGGGAAAATGTTCCCACTCCCATTTGAATTGCAGAGTCTGTTCTGGGGCTGTTAAAAAATATCTTCTTTGTATTTAGGAGAACAAACTCTTCAGGAGAGCATTGACCTAGAAGTTATTTACCCTGTAGTATAAAGTAGGTTAGCTTCTGATTCACTGAGGATTCACAAGATATTTGGGAAGCTTGAACTAAGACTGCTCTTTGGTGGAGCAAGCAAGGATGCTCTGGAAGGTGGAGAAGCAGCCTGGGAGGCTAGGTCTGTGGGAATCAAAGGATTTGGGCTTTTGAGGCCCTGGTCCTTTAGAGAAAAGAGAACCATGGGAGGAAAAAGAGGGGTGGGTGTCCTTGCCTGATGTTTTCATCAGGGTGACTTCTGGTTATAACTGTCACACTAAATTGACTCAGGAGATGGCAGGTGTCAGAGCTGCGTCTTAGGGAGGGCGGCTCCTCATCAGTCAGAGACTTTACTGTAAGTGCTTTGGGGGATAGGAGCATCTCCACTGCACTGGGGCCTCCATATCTAGTAACACAAGGGGTAGCGAAGTTGCTTCTGGGGGTGCAGGAGAGTGGGTGGCTTTGGTTTGGGGTGGGGAGACTTCTCACTGTATGCCTCTTTGTACTTTTGGAGTTTTGTGTTTCTATCACTTGTATAAATGATTTGCAAAAAGTAATCAAATAATGAAAAAAGAGGGAAGAAAAAGTAAGAGCTTTATTTTCCTCTCGTGCACCTCCTAGACAGTTCCTGAGTGTCTACTGTGAGCTTAATGTTGGCTCCGGGTTGAGCAGGGATATCCATGGGGTGATGGCCTGGTGGGGTCTCAGATGCTCAAAGGTGGCCCTGGACCCTGCAGGGTGGAAGCCAAGATCCCTGTTCCCAAGAGGCTGAGAAATGCAGGTTGACATGTGAATGAGCAGAGGACAGTTGGAGCGAGGTCTCTGTGGCTAGCAGGAGTGTCCGGTTGGGAGGAGGTGGACTTAGAAATGCCCTTCAGAGAGCTGCGGAGGTGGGTGGGAGGTGGAGCTCACCACGGGTTCTGGGGTGGGGAGAAGGTCTTCAAGTCCAGGAGTATCAGAGGGGAGCTATGGCAGGTGCTTGAGGATGGGGAGGGGCTAGAGTAGGGTGATGGCTCTGAGGGGCTTGACCCCTTCTTTGTCTAGGAGACCCCTGGAGACCTTACTTCCCAGCTGCTGTGCAAGGGGTGTTGTCCTGGTGGCCACTTTCTTACTTTTCTTCCCTGTTACTTCTTCTGCACAGGAGGAAAACAGACAGATTTTGGCTCAGCAGAAGTCAAACTCGCAGTCGGACTCCCACGATGAGGAAGTTTCTCCCGCCCCTCCGAACCCTGTGGTGAAGGCCCGCCGCCGGCGTGGGGGTGTGAGCGCCGAGGTGTACACAGAGGAGGACGCTGTCTCCTATGTCAGAAAGGTGCGGCTCAAGGGCCACCCCTGCCCTCCAGTACTGCATGGGTGCACTCCAGGCCAGAGGGCCCTCTGCGGAGATGACCCTTTGAGGGACAACACTGGGTTTCCTATCCATGCGTGGCTCTCACCCTTGAGGGACTAGACTCAGCGTGGTCCTTGTTACATGAGCGGAGTGAACATTTACTAGAAGGGCTTTCTGTGAGGTCTCTGCAGCCCCACAGCAGCTTTAGGATTCCAGTGAGCTCAGGGAAGAAGGGACTGTCCAGGGGGTGGGATGTCAGCTGGGAGCTGTCCCCGCTGTGTGGCTCCCGTTCTCCTGCAGTTCTCAAGCCTCTTCCCATAAAGGCATTTGTCCCACTAGATCCAAGGCTCCCTGTGACCTCGTCTAAACCAGCACCTCTCCAAGGCCCATCTCTAAGTACCACCACATTGGCATTGGGCTTCCATGTATGAATTTCAGGGAAACTCACTTGTGTCCGTAGTGCTGTCCTGATCCTTTCACGTGTGCGGCCCAGTGGTATTAATCACATTCACACTACTGTGCAGCCGTCACTGCCCCCCATCCATGGAGCTGTTGATCTTGCACAACTGAAGCTCCTCACCCTCTAAGCAGGAGCTGTCCATTCCTTTGCCCTACTGTTTAATATTGCACTTTTATAATCAGACAAGTAAAAATCTGCTAGGGCACTTCACCTCTGTGGTCTTCCTCCCCAAACCCAGAACCTCAGTCTAATCACAAGAAGCCCCCCAGGGGCACCCCTGTGGAGGGACGGCATGCAGACACCTGTCCAGCTCTCTCCTAGGCGGCCAGGGCCGCCACACAGGAGGGATGGCTGAAGAGCTTCTGCAAACCAGCAGGGCAGAGGGAAGCAGGAGGGTTCATACTTCCGTGGGATCTTGGGACAGAGAAAGGTTATTAAAGAAATGTGAATAATGTGTAGGGTTCCCCTACCAGCCAGATACCGAAGTTGGCCCCTCAGCTGTGACAGGCGCATGAAGCCATGTAGGATGTTCATGTGAGGGAACCTGCAGGGTATTCGGGTACCATCTTTGTAACATTTCTGTAAATGGAAACAAAATGCTTATTTTATAAAGTTTGTTAGAACTAGAGCAGACCCAGTGTTGTCCCTCGAAGGGTCATCTCCACAGAGGGCCCTCTGGCCTGGAGTGCGTACATGCAGTGCTGGAGTCACCATCTGCTGCATGAGACTCCCTGGGTGACCTGGGCTCCACGGGTAGGGGTGGGGAGGTGTCACATGATAGCCCTAGCCTCCCTTTCATGTCTGCATTTTCAGGGAAGAATCTTGGCATCTGGGATGCTCACAATTTGAGGTGCAAGTGTTCTTCATTCAGTGATTCATTCATTGGATGCATTGGTCAAAGTCCCATGAGGCAGGGCCAATGCCGTCCGCGTTGAGAGAGGCATGGGATGGTGCGTTGGGTCCTGCTCTCACTCCTGGTCATGATGGTCCAAATTCCCACCCAGGCCTCACCTCATCTCTTCTCTTTCCCTTCCTCACTCCCCTACAAATCGGTTAATACTGCCTTGAGTGTGGCCCCAGACTCGGGTCAAGTTGTTTACTGTTTTGCATATGTGGTTTTCAAAAAAATTTTTTTTTTTTTTTTTGAGACAGAGTCTCACTGTGTCGCACTGGGGAGAGTGCCATGGCATTACAGCCCACAGCAACCTCAAACTCTTGGGCTTAAGTGATTCTCTTGCCTCAGCCTCCCGAGTAGCTGGGACTATAGGCACCTGCCACAACGCCCAGCTATGCTGCAGTTGTCATTGTTGTTTAGCAGGCCTAGGCTGAGGTTGAACCTGCCAGCCCCCATGTATGTGGCCAGTGCCCTAACCATTTAGCTATGGGTGCTGAGCCTGGTTTTTAAATTTTTAAACCAATGTTTTTTTTGTTCCCCACCCCCCGCGCCTGAAAGCCAGCAAAATAAATCAATAAAAGATAGTCATCCACGTTCTCCTGCACACCTTCTGGCCTCTTCTAGGAGGCCCTGAAGCCCAGTAGAGCTAGTCAACATAGACTCAGATTCTGTGGTACCTAAGTTACCTCTAGGGCCACTCCAGATTCCTCACCTTTTGTTTATTTATTTAAAAAAGCTGTGGTGAGTGAAATATATTCAGCTTTAAGAAAGAAGGAAATCCTGTCATTTTTGACAACGTGGATGAACCTGGAGACGTGATGCCAAGAGAAATAAGGCAGGCACGGAAAGACAAATACCACATGATTTCACTTATTTGTGGAATCTAAAAACGTTAAACTCTCAGAAACAGAGGGTGGAATAGTGTCTACCAGGTCTGAGGCTGAGGGGTAGGGTGGGAAGGGAGAGATGTTGATCAAAGGGCACAAAGTTCCAGAGAGACAGGAAGGGTAAGTTTTGAGATGTGTTGCATGGCAGGGTGATTATAGTCAATATGATGCATCATGCACGTCATGTGACATGTGCAGACTTGGACCCGATATACAGTGGTGGTCCTGTGAGATTATAGTACAGTATTTTTACTGTACTTTTAAATGTTCAGATATGCATAGATACAGACATACTTAGCTTTGTGTTACAGTTGCCCCATAGTATTCAGACGGTAACATGATGTCCAGATTTGTAGCATGGCAACAACAGGCTACACCAGAGAGCCTGAGCATGTAGTAGGCTACACTAGACAGCCTGAACATGCAGTGGGCTACACCAGACAGCCTGGGCGTGCAGCGGGCTACACCAGACTGCCTGAGCGTACAGTGGGCTACACCAGACAACCTGGGCGTGCAGCGGGCTACACCAGACAACCTGGGCGTGCAATGAGCTAGACCAGACAGCCTGGGTGTACAGTGGGCTACAGTAGACAGCCTGGGCGTGCAGTGAGCTAGACCAGACAGCCTGGGTGTGCAGCGGGCTACACCAGACCGCCTGGGTGTGCAGTGGGCTATAGTAGACAGCCTAGGCATGCAGCGGGCTGCACCAGACAGCCTGGGCATGCAGCAAGCTACACCAGACAGACTTGGTGTGCAGTGAGCTAGACCAGACAGTCCAGGTGTGCAGTGGGGTACAGCAGACAACCCGAGTGTGCAGTGGACTACACCAGACAGCCTGGACATGCAGGCTAGACTAGATAGCCTGGGTGTGCAGTGGGCTAGACCAGACAGCCCGGGTGTGCAGTGGGCTACACCAGACAGCCTAAGTATGCAGTGGGCTAGACCAGACAGCCTGGGTGTGCAGTGGGCTAGACCATATGGTCTGGGTGTGCAGTGGGCTAGAATAGTTGGCCTAGGTGTGCAGTGGGCTAGACCATACGACATGGGTGTGCCATGGGCTATACCATCTAGATTCATGTAAATGCACTCTATAATGTTTGCACAATGAAATCGCTTAGCAACACATTTATCAGGACATAACTCTGTCTTTAAGTGATGCATGACTGTATTTCAAAATAACAGTAAATTTCAAATGTCTTACCACTAAACATGGGAGGTAAGTGAGGTGACGGATATGTTAATTAGCTTGATTTAATCATTCCACATTGTATACATATAGCAAAACGT
This sequence comes from Perodicticus potto, assembly GCA_963574655.1. Classification (NCBI taxonomy): domain Eukaryota; kingdom Metazoa; phylum Chordata; class Mammalia; order Primates; family Lorisidae; genus Perodicticus; species Perodicticus potto. The sequence goes on along the minus strand of CAUYRH010009894.1, from coordinate 21,549 downwards.
CACGTCATACCCCATAAATGTATACAATTATGACTTGTCAATTAAAATAATTTAAAAATTGGGTGAATACACATAAGATAAGCTATTGGGTGTTTTTACTGTCACCTGTTAACAGCACCAAGTTGATGGCCGGGGGCTGAGCAGTTTGATTTTGAGCTGTGTCACAGCTTCTCAGGTCTAGCAGGTGCCTGGAGATGTTGGCTGTGGTGCCAGCCCCACTCTCTGCCCCTGGCGGTGCTCACGGTCTGACTTTCTTTGCTTTCCCTACAGGTGATTCCCAAGGACTATAAGACCATGACAGCGCTGGCCAAAGCCATCTCTAAGAATGTGCTCTTTTCTCATCTTGATGACAATGAGAGAAGGTAGGTGCCTGGGTGGGGGGAGGCTTTGCCGGTTCACTGAGTCACGGCCGTGAATCACGAGGTGCTCATGGGAGAAGCGTGTCACAGCTTTCTGGAAATGTGGGCTCATGGAGCAGGGGTGGCTTCCAGAAATACTATGCTGCGTGCACACCTGTTCCTACTCCAGGGAGGCATCCCCTGCTCTAGAAAAGTTGGACAGCCTCCTTGAACTCTGGGTCTGCAACTGCCCTTCCTGAGAGCCAAACCTCTAGATCAGCAGTTCTCAACCTGTGTGTCATGATCCACAGGAACTGTATTAAAGGGCCACGGCATTAGGAAGGTTGAGAACCACTGCTCTAGACAGAAATGGGGGTCTGCCCACTATGGGCTTGGTGTTCCAGCCTCACACTCACTGAGCTCCCACCGAGTGGGGCAGACAGAGCTCAGATGCACATTTCCCACTGCTCCTACCCATCCCATGGCAGCCACCGTGGTCTGAAGGGTCTCAGTGAGTGGGCAGAGGGAGCCCAGCATTGCTCCAGGAAGAGGCCTGTGAGCTGTGAAGGGCTCCAGGATATTTTGTGAGAATGTTGGTCATATAAGTAATTGGGAAAATTAGCAAATTTTCATAAGACAAAAATCAAAAATGTCTCCTGTCATCTGACTCCTAGAAATAATCCTTGGGAATATTTGGGGACAATTTTTAAGGATTTATTTATTATTATTATTATTTTTGAGACAAAGTCTGATGTATTGCCCACTGTCAGCCTAGCTTACAGCAACCTCAAACTCCTGGGCTCAAGTAACCTTCCTGTCTCAGCCTCCCAAGCAGCTAGCTGGGACTACAGGCACCTGCCACAATGCCCCACTAGTTTTTCTATTTTTGGTAGAGACAGGGTCTCACTCTTGCTCAGGCTGGTCTTGAACTCCTGAGGTAAGCGATTCTTCTACCTTGGTCTCCCAGAGTGCTAAGATTACAGATGTGAGCCACCTCAACTGGCCAAGGATTTACTTTTGCACATATCCTAACTCTTTCTATATTTTCACAGAATGGAGTCTCATTCTGTACACTGTTTTTGTCCACATTTAGGATGTCCAGAGCCATCTTTCCCTGTAAGAGAAGATGTTGTAGTGGTTTGTAGTATCAGTTTCTATAGAGTTGCTATGATTTAGTGGCCTCTGTACCAGGGCTATGTGCATTTTCTGTTATAAACATTTTTAGGCCTGTCTTTGCAGGTTCACCTTTGAGAACTTGTTGATTTCTTTCTTTAAGATAAATTATAATTTGCTAAAAAGAATTTTTAAGAGAATTTTTTAAATGTAATGTTATCCTTTTAGCAAATTATAATTTTTTTTTTTTTGCAGTTTTTGGCCAGAGCTGGGTTTGAACCCGCCACCTCCGGCATATGGGGCCGGCGCACTACTCCTTTGAGTCACAGGCACCACCCACAAATTTTAATTTTTATTAGATTAACTGAGCACTTTTATTTTTTTTAGAGACACAGTCTCACTTTGTTACCCTTGGTAGAGTGCAGTGGCATCACAGCTCACAGCAACCTCGAGCTCTTGGGCTTAGGCAGTTCTCTTGTTTCAGCCTCCTGAGTAGTTGGGACTACAGGCACCCGCCACAACGCCTGGCTATTTTTTGTTGCAATTTAGCTGGGGCCGGGTTCAAACTCACCACCCTCAGTATATGAGGCTGGCGCCCTACTCACTGAGCCACAGGCGCCGCCCTAACTGAGCACATTTTGATCCTAGTCCCATACAAATCCGAACACCTAAATACAGAAAATAGAAAGAGAAAGTCTCTTTGTCTGGCTCCATGGGCGACCACTGGTGGGGTCTGGGGGATACTCCCCACCAGGCTCTGTGTCCACAAGATTGGACTCAGAGCCTAGCATCTGATCATGGTGGAGGCCCCCGGCCTGCAGGAGGGCACACAAATGTGCCATCATGTGTTGTGCTACTTCCCCCAATATTAGGTGTAGGAGGTCCTTCCACATACGCAGAAATCTCATTTCACTTCGTGTCTGCACAGTGTTGCATTTTAAGAATGAATCAGAGTTTGCTAACCTCTCCTTCTGCCAAGGTCAGGTAGGAGGTTTCTAATTTCTCATGTTACAATGCTTCCATGAGTAGTAAAGCTGCATTTACTGAGGAGAGACTCCCAGCAGCAGGGCCTGGAAGGAGGTGATAGGCTTTGTGTGTGAATTTAAAAGGCTTTTGATGCATTTGCTGGGCTTTCACCCAGAATGGCTGGTGTGGGCAGCCCAGAGGTGTTGCAGTGAGTGGCTGTGATTCCTGACCACTCAGGTCCCCATAGGAACCCCTTCTCCCAGTACATGTGGCCAGTTCAGACTGGATTCTCTGAGTTCAGGGTGCCCAGTGAACACTTGCTGCTCCTAGGGTGGGACAGCTGCTGGAGCTGCATGCCAGGCTGTGTGTCTGAGCACACTTGCTGGGTCTGTGGATCCAAGGCTGGCATGGCCCATGAGATGCGCACCCTGCAAGGCACATGGGTGGGACCGAGGGGTGCAGGGCATGGGGTGTTCTGTCTAGGTTACCCTGCAGCCCACGCTCCCAGCTTCCCTCTTTTGCACACATGGAAGAATCCGTGTATGCTCTGTGCACATGGCATTTGTCATCGTGGACTTCCCCCATGTCCTGAAGACACTGAATATTATTTTATTTTACATTCGAGGAAAAATGGTGCTGCTTCTCTGATTACTGGTAAGGCTCTTCAGAAGTTTCTGAGTGAGGCAGTGGCCTGAAATCTTCTGCTCAGGGAGAAAGATTTGAGCTCAGAGTTAAAATATACTTTTCAACTAGTTCCACCTAAAATAGGAGTCCAGTGGTTAGCTCTTGTCCTGGAAGGTCAGGCATTAGCATAAAGTGGTAGGATCCCTCAAAGATACTCATGACCTAATGTTGGCGATCCAGACATGTCACCTCATATGGAACAAGAGGACTTTGCAGATGTGATGAGGGTGAGGATCTAGAGGTGGATAGGTGACCCTGGATTCCCCAGGGGAGCCCTAAATGCCATCATGTGTCTCCTCATAAGAAGAGTCAGAACGAGGGTTAAACAGTCAGGAAGAGGTCCTGTGAGCCCAAAGGCAGAGACTAGAGCAATGTAGCCGCTGACCAAGGGACCTGGAAGCCCCTAGAAGCCAGAAGAGATAGGTAGGGACTCTCTCAGGGAAGATTTGGGGAGCACAGCTCTGCCCACAGCCTGATTTCCACCTATAAATGCTGATTTTGGGCTTCTGACCTCCAGAACTGTAGCCCCAAGCTATCACCCTGGATAGAGTGCTGTGACTTCACAGCTCACAGCAACCTCCAATTCCTGGGCTCAAATGAGTCTCTTGCCTCTGCCTCCCACGTACCTGGGACTACAGGCGCCCGCCACAACGCCCGGCCGTTTTTCGGTTGCAGCCGTCATTGTTGTTTGGCGGGCCCGGGCTGGATTCGAACCCGCCAGCTCAGGTGTACGTGGCTGGCGCCTTAGCCCGTTGAGCCATAGGTGCCGAGCCGATAACCTTCCATTGTTTCAAGTCCTGCTGACTTGGTCACAGCAGCCCTGGAATAATAACAGGTGTCGACCTGGCAGCAGTGTCCTTGTAGGGAGGCAGTGCTTGGTCCCCAGGTGACTGAAGAGTTGCATCTGTTTTAACTTGAACTTGAACTTAAACATCAATTTGCAATGTACAGCAGAACCTCTAGAGTTGAACATCCCACTACATTGACCGCCTCCTTAAGTTGACCCATTTTACATAGACTGGACATGCACCACATGTACATATCAGTACAGTAGGCCTAGTTCCTTATGTTGACCACCTCTGTATGTTGACCAGTTTGTTACAGTCTCTTGAGTGGTCAACTTTACAGAAGTTCAACTGTAATTGAAATTTAGCTTTTGAATGGGTGGTATGTTCACATCGTTAAAAATTCCAAAAATTCTGGACCAGGAGTCCAGAAGGTCGGTCCTCTGGGACCTGCTCCTCTGGGTGGGGCCCTCCTGGGCCTCTCTGTAGCCAGACCCTCTCTGCCCTCAGGCAGGAGCCACACACAGACCAGCATCCATTCTTAATACAGCTTTAGTCCTCAGGGAAGGGTAATGGCTGCTGAGCCTGGGTCCAGGTCAGGTCACCTAACTCACTCTTGTGCCAACTAGAAGGAAACGGCTGGTCCCAGCACCATGGCATGTGGCTGAATTTCAGGATAGAGTCCTGGTCTACCATCTATACCAGGAGGAAGCCACAAACTCAAGATGCCCTCTATGTGGGGGAGCTCCTGGGCAGGGGTAGTTGTGACCCTACAAGTAAGCTACTCTGCTTGGGAGATTTATTTCTGTGCTCTGGAACCTGCCCATCAGACATCTGGCTGTGGTGGCCAGCAGCCACGCACTTCCTTGGGCAGCCACACACTTCTTTGGGAACTGAATTCTAATGGGCTCCGCGGACCTCAGCAGAGGACTAAGAGGTGGGGGATTGGAGCCCTTTAAATCCCCCGAGAGTTACATGCAGCTCTCCATCTGTGGAGGAGGAAGATAAAGGCTTGCTTCAGCTTCTGATGTGGTTGTCAGACAGAATTCACCTCAGCTCAGTCTTGCCTTTGACTGTTTGGCCATTTGATAAGCCTTGGGGTCACTGAGAGCTGGGTGTCAACAGCTCCCAGGTCAGAGTGGTTGAGGACATGCTGCAGTGACAGGCATCTCTAGCATCCAGTGACTCGTGCCGAGTCCCCTGCCCTGGAGCCGGGGCAGCTTGGTGGCTCAGGCTGCCTGGCTCTTGGGCATGGCTGTTTCAGCACAGGGCCTCAGTGATCGTGGAGGCTTGGACTTGTCACTGCTTCAGCCCAGAGGTGTTGTGTGTAACACTGCTTTGACCAGAACTAGTTGGCTTGGATTGGCCTGGTTGCAAGGACCCTGGCAGGCGTCATTTCCTGGGTGCTGTAGGAAGCAGATGAAATGGGATTTTGTGAACTCAGGGCACTGTCTCATTCCCAGCACCTCTCATCCCTCCCCCAATGCAGTGTTTCATACAAACCCCCAAAGAATGACAACTGGTCCTGCTCCACCAGCCTCTCTCTTGTTTTCATTGTGGGAGATACATATCACATTAAATCTGCCATTTTAACCATTTCAAGGGTGTACATTACATTTGCATTGTCCATCACCACTGTCTGCTTCAGTGGCCTTGTTTTTTTAGAGACAGAGTCTTACTTTATCGCCCTCTGTAGAGCGCTGTGGCATCACAGCTCACAGCAACCTCCAACTCCTGGGCTTAGGCGATTCTCTTGCCTTAGCCTCCTGAGTAGCTGGGACTACAGGCACCCGCCACAACACCTGGCTATTTTTGTTGTTGTTGTTGCAGTTTGGCAGGGGCCATGTTCAACCCCACCACCCTCAGTATATGAGGCCGGCACCCTACCCACTGAGCCACAGGCGCCGCCCTGCTTCAGTGGCTTTTATTATATTCGCATTGTGTCCATCGTCACTGTCTGCTTCCAAAAATTTTCATCACCCCGAACAGAAACCCTGTACCAAAAATAAGCCACTTCCTATGACCCCCAAGGAGCCCCTGAGAATCCACAATCTGCTTTGTTGCTATGGGTTTGCCTGTTCTAGGTGTTTCACCTAAGTGGAATTGCAGTGTATGCAGCACGACATTTTGTGATGGGCCTCTTCCCCCGGGCGTGCTTTCAGGGTTCATCCGTGTCACAGCATGTGCCAGCGCTTCAGTCCTTTCTTCAGGCTGACAGTATTCCACACGTGGTTACATTCCATTTGTGCATCCACCACGTGTGGACAGACACATGGGCTGTTCCCACCTTTTGGTTGCTGTGGACAGTACTGCTGTGGATGTGGGTGTACAGATGTCCTGGTGCTCTGGGCAGGTGCCTGTGAGTGTAGCTGAGGGTCGTGTGGTGCCTCCACATCTTGGTGTTCGGGGTAGATGCCAGTGAGTGCAGCTGAGGGTCATGGGGTACCTCTGTGTTATCTCTTTGAGGAATAACTGTCTCTGCTTCTTTTGTAATCTGACTGCCTGGGGTTGCCATCTGCATGGAGGCTCAGTTCCCCCAGGGCCGTCTTGGGGCAGCTGTGCTTCAGCCAAGCTTCCAGGCTCTGGGCAGTTTTGGTAAAGCTCTTAGTGTAGGTAGACCGGGCTCCAAGTGTGAGCTGATCCACATGATACCTCTGGGCCCTCCCAGCTGTGTGTGTCCAGGAAGTGCCTATGCTGGGTCTTGTGCCCTTGGCACTAAGCATTGGAACCACGGGCTCCCTCTGCTCTGACCTCTCTGGACCTGAGAGCTTAGGTGGACGCAGTAGAGGAAGCAGATGGTTGGATGAAAAACTCCTCTTTGTCAGGCTGGCTTGAAAAGGAAGCTTCCACACTGGGCGTGTGTGTCTGTTTCAGGTCTTTTGTTTTGCATGTAGGAAACTCACTTGCATGTTCACACCCTGATGGCCTCCTTGTTCTGGCTACAGTCGATAAAGGCAAGAGAGGAGGCATTGTCTCTTGACCTTTCACATGATGTCTCCCCTGTGTGGCATCCAAATGCTTCGCTTTTTCCAGTTTACTAGAAGCTGAGCTTAACAGCTTTGTCTCGGCTCGGCTGTGGTTTGGCGAGTGTAGCAAAATTCCTTCCAAGTTTGCAGGGCGTCTGGCACACCCCTGACTTTGAGGCTGCCTGCTGTTCCCTCTGCTTCTCCAAGTGGGTAGAAGAATGTAGAACATTCCTTTGCAAATTAACCCACTTGTGGAATGAGCACACCTTTTTACCTAATGACTCCTCCTTCTAAATTCAGGTTAAAAACAAAAAACCCCATTGTCCGGGGCTAGGTGATTTTTTGCTGTTGTCTTCCTAGGTTGCGGTGGAGATACTTAAACTTGGAAAAGAGTGAATAGTACGCTTAGGCCCTTTCATTTAAAAGAAGATAATGCAACATGGTTGTGGGGAAGGCTGCCAACTCTCCACACTACCTGCCTTTTCCCTTATGATGGCAGTGTTCCTACTTGGCCTATATTGAAGGCTTTTTCTGGGCGTTCACGCAGTGTCTTGTGAGACGTGTAGCATTAACCTCGAGGCCTCAGTTTCCTTCCCTGCCCTGCCCAGACTGCACAACGCTTCAGCAGCAGAGACAGGGTTGTAATCAGGATCTCCAGGTCTCCCCCACCTCTGTTCTTTTCCTGTTGATGACAGGCCGTGTGCACTTGGCCCTATCCCGTCTGAGTGGGGAAGCAACACTGAGGTTCACTGTTAGTGTGGGTGGGCCCTGGGGCAACTGCTACTGCAAGGAGCTGGCCCTGGCCTGGGGAGTGTTGGGGTGATAAAGGATCAGGAGAACCCTGAACACAGAGTGTCGAGCTGGAGTGGCCTTACACGCATGTCCACCTTCACACACGCATATCCACAGACACACACACTCAGACACCACAAAATTTAAGGTGCATTAAAACATCTTTTGGAGGGAGAGAGTTACGCTGTGTCATTAGTAAGTTGTATAATAATATTCTCTGGGCCTCAGTTTCCTCAAGCATCAATGAGGATGTAATGTGGTAATGTCTATGTGTCTGTTACCATTACCTCCATCACCACCATCACCACATCACTATGACCATCATCATCATCACCACCACCGTCACCACCATCAATGTCATCATCAGCACTAGCAGCACCAGCAGCACCACCATCATCATTACCTTCACCATCATCGCCATCATCACCTCCATCACAGTCATCATCGCCATCATCTTTCTGTGGCCCTTTGGCCACATGGCAGTGTGCTCCCTCAGGAGACTTTTCCGTGGAAGATGATTTGCTCCTTGGGGGATGGCCCAGCTATCCAGTTAGGCCCCACTTCTCTCCAGTGCTTACTGAGTCTGAGGAAGAGGCTGGTGCGGCTCCAAGACCACTGCACAATGTTATTCTCTGCTCTCTCCAGGCCTGAGTTAGCAAACAGGCTACTCTGGGCCTCCAGACACCCATAGTCAGCAAAGATCCCTGGGAGGCTGCCTTGTCCCACTCCTCAGTGTATAGAAAGGTATTGACAGAGCCAGCAGGGCAAGGGCCTTGGCCCCTCGTAACTCATCCATCTCCCCAGGGCTAGGACACCCCCTGACAGCTCTGACCTGTCTCTCTGCCTAGTAGGGTCACTCCTAGTGAGGGCCCTGGGGGTGGCAATAGGTGTAGCCTGCCGGCTTGGTGTCAGCTGGAGATTAAAGTGGATTCTAGCCTCTCCTTGCTGGACCAGAGGTCGGAGCATTCTCAGCAGGTGGCCCCAGGTGCCTGGAGCCCTGGGTTGCTCTTGGGCCATGGGGGCTGCCCCAGGGTGTGTTCTAGCTCCAGGGAGGTGGAAGTCCCGGTTAGGACTGCTTCTGGGAGTTAAGAAGCGTGATAATTAGGAGGCTTCCTGTGTGTTTGTGATGTGTGTTGGGCCCTCGGCTGGGGCCTCATTACTAGAGCCGCCAGACAGGCAGCAGGCAAGGGCACCTCACCCTGGGGCAGCGCTGGTGCTCTCTGCAGCTCTAATTAACACACAGGACTTTGGCCGAAGCACACACCGCTGGCCCGAGAACCTGTCTCCTGTTATCTGTCCCTGTTTCTCTTCCTCCCACCCGTGTATCTTTGCAGTCTGTTTTTCCACAAATTGGCTCAGATCCTCAGGTGATGGAAAAAACAGGCCTGTCTGGTGAATTCACAGGCGGCTGAGGGGAGCTGTCTCCTTGCTTCTCTGAGCTTTTGCAGCCCCCTCCCTCCATTCTGGCTTGGGTTTTGAGACTTTCTGCTTCTCTTTTGGGCAGCACTAAAAAACAAAAATTGGCATTTTGGAAAATGCAGGACCTTATCCGAAGATGTACTTAATAGCTTGAACATGAAAAGAATTTGATTTCCATTTTGCACAAAGCCAGGCTTGATCTGGGCAGAGGAGACCTGAGGTTAGCACATCACTGGCCACGTGAACTCAGCAGGCTTTAAAAGCTTGAATTCAATGGGAGGCTGAAATGTGGGCCTTTGAAGCTTGCATCAAATGACATGTACTGTGGCCAGTACCTGGTCTCTTTACAGCTTCCCAGCAGCCCCCCAGGGCAGGTAAGGCATAGAGAGGTTAAGCAAGCTGCCCAAGGCTACCCAGCCAAGAATAGGAGAAGCTGTGATTTGAACCAGCTTGGATGCAACTGCTCTGGGCTGACTTGCCATCCACAAAATCCTGTACAGCTTATTAACCTTCCAGGGAAGGGCAAAAACCTTTTTAAGAGAACAGTAATTTTCCACGTGCCCAGAATTTTCCAGCTAATAAAAGTCCTGTGGCCTGGGTCTAGAATTAGAGGGCAGTTCCAGCTCTTTGCAGTATGTTTGAGAAGTTGGCAAAACCTGATGTTATCTACAGCACAAGGACTAATAGCAGCATGGCCTCTGCTGCATCCCATTCACAGGGTGTGGGGGGAAAGGACCCCAGACTTTCTTACCCACGTGGTGATCTGGCGGCTTCTGAGGATCTAGCATTGGATGGTGTGTGGTCCTCTGGGTGCCACAGCCTCCCACTGCCAGCCAGATCACCTTTTTATGTCATTGACAAGCTCCAGTAGACCTGCAAGGTGAGATGCTATAGAGGTCCGACTTTCATCACCTGCTATGTGGATGGGGACCCCAAGGCTCAGAGAAGGTTCAGGAAGGCCCAGCTGTCCTGCTGCTCAGGGACAGGGAGTGAGGCAATTGTTAGGAAGGCTGAGTCCATCCAGGTCCGAGTCCCTGCAGACGCTCTGCAAGATGCCCCTGGAGATCTTGCTGGAAGATGGAGGGCCTGCTGCTGCCAGTGCTGTAAGAGACATGGTGAGGAAGGGAAATGCACTGGCTTTCAAGCTCCGTGGGTGCCTGGTGTGGCGCCGTTCTTGAGCCTTGGTCACTAAAAATAGCCTCATTGCCTGTCAGTGTGTGTGAGGAATTCACCAGCTGGCTGGGGGAGAAGCCAAAAAAGGGGAGGTCACCTGGGGGCCCCAGGGAAGGGCATGGCTACCAAACTCGTCTCTGTCTCAAGGGGGCTGAAGCTCCCCAGCATGGGGCATCCTGCTCCCACCATCGGGTCAGGTTGCTGACCTCGGGAACAGTAGGTGGCTTGCACAAGGTGGTACGGTTTCCCGGGGCCCAGATAGACCCTCCTGAGATAAAGCCCCCACCCTTAGCTCCTGGCTTCCATAGAATAAGGAATCCTCTGCAATTCGTGATGCAATTCTTCCAGAGGATGCTTCCCAGCACAGGGAGGAGATGTGATGCTATCAGCCCTGGGCCCCAGGTGAGGAGTCTGATGCTGAAGGAGCTGGAGCCACCTGACCAGGGCACAGTTGGAGAGCCATATGAGCCCAGGTTTGACTACTGGTGTGTGTGGCATCAGGGCCCTGGGTACATGCTGTCCCCTTTCCTGACTCTAGGGGCCAGTATTTAAAAGTGAATTTTCTTTTTTCTTTTCTTTTTTTTTTTTTTTTTTTTGAGACAGAGTCTCGCTATATCGCTCTGGTAGAGTGCTGTGGCGTCACAACCCACAGCAACCTCAAACTCTTGGGCTTAAGCCTCCCAAGCAGCTGGGACTACAGGCGCCCCTCACAGCTCCTGGCTGTTTTTTGTTGCAGTTGTCATTGTTGGTTAGCTGGCCAGAGCTAGGCTCGAATCCACCAACTTTGGTGTATGTGGCTGGCGCAGTAACCACTGTGCTAGAGGCACCGAGCCTAAAAGTAAATTTTCTAAACTGGAATGGGAGTAGTCACAATGCTGCATCCCTCGGTGGGGTGCATGCAAGGCAGAACCAGAGAGCTCCCAGACACATTGGGGGTAGAATTTCAGGCAGAGAAGAGAATGGGGGCTTTTTGAGTGGTGGGCAGCATGTAGGCCACAGATGAAGACTGGGTGAGCCAGGGATGGTTGATGGAGTTTGTGGAGGCTGTGGAGGGGAATGTGGCCAGGGCCTCAGCCCCAGGGCTGGTGATGGAAGCTACTGTTTTTGTGAATAAGGAAAAGTACCGAGGAGAAACCAGAGCAGCCTCTGTCAGCCCCTCTTGGGTGACGCTGCTGCTCAGAGGCCTGCATGATGGTCTCACACTGGGACAGCAGTGTGCTCAGTGCCAGGGCCTCACTTGGCCCAAAGTCAGGGCTGGCCTCCTGGGCTGCAGCCTGTGGGCACATGGGGTTCCCTGCTTGGAAGAACCCTGCTCTTAGTTTTGTGCTTTACCATCAGAAAACAGGTAATCTTTGAACACAGGGCCCTTGTGTGGGCTGTGTGGCTGGTCCTGTGGAACGTGGTTTCGGTGGCTCTCTTCAGAGGGAAAGAGGTTGAGCTTCTGTTTGTATTTTCTTGTCTTTTGCATTTCTTTTTCTGCAGATTGCTTGGTTTATCCTTTACTCATGTTTGCTTCAGTTGAGTTGTCTTTTCTCTTACCGATTTGCTGGAATTATTTCTAAACTAACAAAACCAGGCTGCTGGTGAATAACATGTAGGACTTATGTTTCCCAATTTCTCATTAGTCTTTTGACTTTGTCTATGAAATTTTTTGTTCTATGGAAGTTTTAAATTTTGGGATTTTTTCCCCCATTTTTTTTCATAGTGGTAAAATATATATGAAATAATAGTTAGAAGTTTTTTACATGTGCAGTTCAGGGGCATTAAACACATTCACATTGTGCAGCCGTCACCACTGTTCTCTGCAGTACCTTCTCATCTTCCCAGACTGAAGCTCTGTCCCCCACAAACACTCCATTCATCTATCTATAGACAGGTTTTAATATTTAGGTACTTCCACTTATCAGTTCTTTTCTTTCCCGCTTCTCGTGTTTTCCTCATGGAGGTTGTCCCTGCTCCATGATAGCAAATAAACAAACACGTGGGCTTTCCAGAACCTTCCTGATTGAGTGATTGATTTCATGATTAACTCCCTGATTCATTAGCAATTTTGTTTTGGTTTAAGGATATAAATCCACCTTAATTTTTTTTTCCAAACAGACAACTGTGCCATTGTTATTCAGTAAGTTCATTGGTGTGAAATGCTTTCTTTAAAAAACGAAGAGCCGGCTCGGTGCCTGTGGCTCAACGGGCTAAGGTGCCAGCCACGTGCACCTGAGCTGGCAGGTTCGAATCCAGCCCGGGCCCGCCAAACAACAATGATGGCTACAACCAAAAAAAAAAAAAAAATGGCCAGGCGTTGTGGTGGGCACCTGTAGTCCCAGCTACTTGGGAGGCGGAGGCAGGAGACTCACTCGAGCCCAAGAATTGGAGGTTGCTGTGAGCTGGGATGCCACGGCACTCTATCCAGGGTGACAGCTTGAGGCTCAGTCTCAAAAAAACAAAACAAAAGAAAAACGAAGTGCCTTGGGGCGGCACCTGTGACTCAGCGAGTAGGGCGCTGGCCCCATATGCCAAAGGTGGTGGGTTCAAACCCAGCCTCGGTCGAACTGCAAAACAAACAAAAAAACTAGCCGGGCACTGTGGCAGGCGCCTGTAGTCCCAGCTACTCGGGAGTCTGAGGCAAGAGAATCGCCTAAGCCCAAGAGTTGCAAGTTGCTATGAGCTGTGTGACGCCATGGCACTGTACTGAGGGCAATAAAGTGAGACTGTCTCTACAAAAAATAAAACAAAAAAATGAAGTGCCTGTATGTTCTTGGATCTATGTCCAGTGAATATTCTCACATTTCTTCTCCAGTTTCACGATGTCTCAAAGCATTGGCAGGTTTTAGGAAGGAGGGGTGACCAGACCAGATTGCGTGTCCTGGAGCCTCCCTGGGTGGGCACTGCAGTCTTGGCATCCCAGTGGCAGTTGCAGCTGTGGTGGATGCAGGCCCAGGGCTCAGTCAAGTTTCTGTCCTGGGTGCCAGTGAAGTGTGGGCCAAAGGCACTGGGGTGTCTGGGAGGCAGCTGGCCTGCAAATGTGTCCTGGTAACCTGCAATGGATGATGATTACAGGTGGGTGGGCTTATGTCCCGGAGGGAGACTGACAAGGAGAGGACCAGAGGCTTGGGAGGACTTGGGACCCAGAGGTGGGAGGAGCCTCCTTACTGCTTGCTGCACAAGAATCCATCCTGGATAAGGGAGTCATTTCCCCCAAAGAGCCAAGCAAGAGGCTCGCCCCCCCCCAACACACCAATTGGGTAAGATCTTTGCCTTTTTGCTTTCTAGATTTAAAATTCCTTAAGCCATTTTTTAAAATTTGGGAAACTAACAGAATGGCTAATTTTTTATTTTGGCAAATAAAAATATTAAAAATAGCTGCCCTCTACTTTCATATCATTTCATGAAGAGAGGACACGAGAGACCAAAAATGCAGATAGAGCCTCAGTGCAGACACACTGTGCCATGAGTATCCAGCCTGTCCTGAACCTGCCTAGCACTCATGCCTCCCGTGTGCCTGCATGCCAGTGAATCCATGGGGGCAGCTATGATATGTGTGTCACCATGGAATTGGACTGCCTTCCTGCAACTGGCCTGTGCAAGAGATCAAGAGCCCAGCCAGTGGGAGGCTAGGTTGCCTTCAGGGCAGGGATACCTGGGGAAGCCTGGGCCTTGGTTGGTAGCTCTGGTGTATGGTCAGGGCAGAGGCAAGGAGTCCTGCCATCAGCAGATACCCACACTTTATGACCGATTCTCCCAGGGCCTGCTCAAAACAGAGTGGGAGTAGAGCTGAGGGCATGCGTGGGGTGTAGGGGCCAGCCCTGGTGGCTCTCAGGTGAGGTGGGCACATCCAGCTTTGCTCACAGAGATTTGGACCTTCTGGCCACAGTTGGCAGCCTCTTTCCTCCTGTCTGAGCACCTAGAGGTGACTCTGGGGCATCAGGCTAGGGAAGCTAGGTACCTCCCTCGGCCAGCAGGGTCTCTGAGGACAGAGAAAATTGGCTGACTGGAGAACCACAGAGCAGTGCAACTGCCTCCCACCCTGTTGGGTGTGGCAGACAGAAGCCAGCCTGAACAAAACTCAATTTCAGCACCAGAGTTTTACTTGCTGTGTCCGCCTCTGCCTCCCCTAGGGAATGTCAGGCCATCAGGAAAGGCCTGGGCTTCCACCAGCCTTGCTGGACCTGTTGGGGATATGTGGACTTGGACCCTGCCTTGAGAGGGAAGAGAAAGGTGGTGTGTTGTTAGGGAGGTGCTCGGGTAGGTCAGTCAACACAGAGCAGCCCCACCCGCCTTGCCTGGTGCAGCAGCAGCCTCCAGTCGGAAGTGGCACCAGGCACCGCTGCATCTCAGTACCAGGAGAGCCCAGAGCCTTTTGTCACTGGTGGGAGAGGCTACCAGCTCCTCTGATCTCAAGGGGCTAGAACCTTTCCTGCTTGCCAGGGCGAGCCACAGGATTTTAGGTCGCTCTTTTCTTCCTTTACACTTTTTTCATTGTACTAAAAATCCATGAATCTAAAAGGGCAAACACGTAGAGGTCTCTGCCTTGTTCCTTGTCAGCCTTCCTTTGGCTGACATTTCCTCCCTGTGCTGGTTTTCACAGCTACTGTCTCCACACCTCACCTTCCCCCATCAGCGCAGACCTCCTGTTCACAGCGGCTGCCCAAGAACTCAAGAACGTTCTGGCATCACAGTGGCATGTGCAGCTTCCCCACTCCCACATCACAGTGGCAGGTGTCGTTCCTGTCCCCTTTGGCACTCACATCAGTGTGCCCCGCTTAAGACGGTGGAGACCAGTGTCTATGGACTGTGTCATTCTGATGACTTTTGAGCATCTCAACAAAGATGCCAGAGTAATTGTGTTTTGGGAGTTTTTACAAGAGAACTTTTTATTCACCTAGTGTTACAAAACCATTCTGGTGATTCTGTTTTAGCTTAAAAATGGCTGCAAGATACAATTAATTTGTTTTATTTGGAGGTAGAGCCTCAAGCTACTGGATAGAGTGCTGTGGCATCACAGCTCACAGCAACCTCCAATTCCTGGGCTCAAGCGAGTCTCTTGCCTCCGCCTCCCAAGTAGCTGGGACTATAGGTGCCTGCCACAACGCCCGGCCATTTTTTGGTTGCAGCCGTCAGTGTTGTTTGGCGGGCCCGGGCTGGATTCGAACCCACTAGCTCAGGTGTACGTGGCTGGCACCTTAGCCCGTTGAGCCACAGGCGCTGAGCTAAAAAAATAATTTTTTAAAAAATAATTTTATTCTGGACAATTTCAAAAATATATGGAAGATGAGAGACTCATATTCGAGGCCCAGCTCCAGCCACACCAGGCACTTTCAGTGGACCTCACCATTCCTTTCATCACTTTCTCCCTCAGCCTTCAGATCATTTTTGCTTAAATATTTCCATTATTTAAGTATAGAATTCCCTTTATAATCCAACTTCTTTCCTTTCTTTTTTTTTTTTTTTTTTTTTTTTTTGAGACAGAGTCTCACTGTGTTGCCCAGGCTAGAGTGCCATGGCCTCAGCCTAGCTCTCAGCAGCCTGAGACTCCTGAGTTCCTGCCTCAGCCTCCTGAGTAGCTGGGACTACTCCTGCTAATTTTTCTTTTTTTGTAGAGACAGGGTCTCACTCATGCTCAGGCAGGTCTTGAACTCCTGAGCTTGAGTGATCCTCTTGCTTCAGCCTGCCAGAATGCGAGGATTACAGGCATGAGCCACCATGACTGGCCTTTATCAATCCTGCTTCTTCATGATCACACTACTTTCAATAGGCAAGTTTGGGGCGTGCATTTGCCACTCAGGAGCTCCTACAGAACTTCTGTCCATGGCATGGTGCTTCTGAGGTGGATGCTGCCCACTGGGTTTGCATTCTTTTCTGTTCTTTTTGTTGTTGTTGTTGCAGTTTTTGGCCGGGGCTGGGTTTGAACCTGCCACCTCTGGGATATGGGGCCAGTGCCCTACTCCTTTGAGCCACAGGCGCCACCCCTTTCTGTTCTTAGTCAGGAGCTGCTCTAGAAGGCAGGCCCCTCTTGTAGTCTCTTAGCTTGGGTAAGAATTACAATGGACTAGTATCTTAGGAGGTGGAGGCATAAGGAGAGATGCAAGGCCCTCCCAAGCCCAGATGATGCTGCAGATCCAATTTTTCCTGCTCTATCTACATCTCACGAAGTGACAGCTGGTTCAGCTTGTCCTTCAAAAAAGCAACAGTTGCTAAGAGTCCAGCAAACAAAGATCTGCTTTGACTCCCAGGAACAGCTGTGTGAGGGACACACCATGCCCATCCGTCAGCTGCTAAATGCAAATATTCAGTCTGCCTAAAACAGGCTCCTTAACCCTTTGGTGCCTTTGGGTACTTCATCCCTTCCCTGTCCACCCCCATAACTGTGTGTTTTCTAATGATAAGATGGTAATTGCCTGCTTCTTGACTGAAGACACAAAGTCCTCTGCTTTAATTGAGGCTAAATCTGAGTTATTAAGGGAGACGAGATTAGCCTGAGCCATTCATTTGTGTATTCTTGCATCCATCCATCCATTCATTTATGCATCCATCTATATTTCCATTTATCCATCCATCTATTCATCTGTCCACCCATCTGTTCATCCATCCAACCATTCATTCATCTAGCCATCCATCTATTCATCCACTTGTCCATCTATTCATTCATCCAGTCATCTGTCCGTCCGTCCGTCCATCCATCCATCCATCCATCCATCCATCCATCCATCCATCCACACATCCACACATTCAGTAAATGGTGGTTGTGAATTTTCTATGTGTTGGGCACTGTCAAATGGGACACACAGATGTCGTTGTGAGTAGGTGGGGAGCCCAGAAGAAAATTACTCTTGTTGGTTGCTGCCTTAGTGCGGATGTGGAGGTGGATCCTTGTCTTTCAAATGCACATAAATGGATTTTTCTGACTCAGTGAGAAACCCAACCACTCACGCTGGGGCAAGCCTTGCATCCCAACGAGCAGCCTCATGTGTTCTCTCCTCTAACTCCCCAAAGAAGTTGCAAGGTAGGGTACTTTCCTGTGGGGAAGCCACACTCATTCCTTCATTTAACAAGTGTTTTCTGAGTGTTTTCTTTCTCCTTTAAGCCAGACCCTGCTCTAGGGGCTGGAGATGTGGCGTGAGCAACACAGACAACCCCCTGGCTTTATGGAGCTTCATTCTAATGGAAGAGACTGAGTGGATGAGATAGGGTTTTTTTTTGAAACAGAGTCTCATTTTGTCACCCTTGGTAGAATACCGTAGCATCACAGCTCACGGCAACCTCAAACTCTCGGGCTTATGTGATTCTCTCGTCTCAGCCTCCTAGGTAGCTAGGACTATAGGTGCCTGCCACAACGCCCAGTTTTTTTGTTTGCTTGCAGTTGTCGTTGTTTAGTAGGCCTAGGCCAGGCTCGAACCGGCCAGCCTCGGTGTATGTGGCCAGCGCCCTACTCACTGAGCTATGGGCACCGAGTCAAGATAGATTTTTAAAATACATCATTGGGGAGGTGGTAGGAGGCACTGTAGAGAAATACCAGCAGTGGTGGTGATGATGATGGTGATTGTGATTATGGACGTGGATGGTGAAGACAGATGGTGGTGATGTTAATAGCGATGGTAGTGACAAAAGTGTAGCGATGATGGTTATGAAGGTGCTGTGATAATGATGTTGGTGCTGATGATGGTGATAGTGATGGTGACGATCATGGTGATGATAAAGGGGGTGACAAAGGTTCATGATGATGATGGTTATGAAGGTGATGATGATAATCATTATGATGGTGGTGATGATGGAGATGAATACTAATTAGAACACCATAATAGGCATATGTAGCCCATTTAACCTTTTAACATGCTTTCCTAGAAGTCCTGTGATGAGTCTTATGGCTGACTGTCCACCACTGCAGCTGTTCCTAGACAGTGTAGCAACATGGGGTTCAGGAAGGGATTGAGTCTACTGTGAGGTCTAGGAGTGGAGTTTGCTTTGATCTAGTCTGGATGAGCTCATTCATTGATTGCTGTGATTGGACCAGAGAACCCAAGGGTAGGCCTATCAAGTACTCAGGGCAGTATTTGAGGCCCTACCCAATATCCATGCAGCCTAGCTTAGCAAGGGTACTCTGAGACCCAAAGAGGTTTCTGGAAGGCTTCTGGGAAAGAGGTCTTGCTCTTTGGGGAGTGCCACTCTTCTGGAAGCTGACTTGTACTTCTGGACAGTGAGGCAGTGGATGTGAAGCTTGGAGGCAGTGTAAGTTGAGGCTGCAATTGTGGAGGACATAAGTGGACAGGAATGGATCCTTGAAGGTGTTGTTGAGTCCTGAGTTCAATCCACCCTGAGGTAACCTATGGTAGGCTTAACTTTGGAGGCCTCTATATATCCTGGTATGGCTGCTCCCTGGCATGGCCCTTCATGTACAGACTCTGGGCCTGGCAGCAAAGCTGCATTTGGTTGGAGGGATGTTAGCAAGTGTGATGCCAGCAGAGGTTTGAGAAGCACCTGCCCACTGGGCTAGTCCTTCTTGGAGCCCAGCCACCATACTGTGAGGAAGCCTGAGCAATTTCATGGACGCACTTGCTCATAGGCAGTGGAGATGAGGCTCCTGGCCAGTAACTCTCTGAGCTCCAGTCGGTGGCTACCACCAATTGCCAGGCATGGACACAAGCCATCCTAGCCACTAGAGGACACCACAGGAGGGAGGAAGTTGCCTGCCAACCCATGGTTACATGAAGAAGAATATATTATTTTGTTAAGTGCTCTGTTTTGGGTGGTTTGTTATATACAGTACATAACCTAGCGAGTTATTTGAGCTGAGAAGTCCTTATTGAATGGATTGGTGATTTTCTCTGGCCTACATCTCTTTATTCTTTGTGGCAACCTTGGGCAGAAAGCTGGGCAGGTGAGACCCTCCCCAGTTCACAAACAGGAGAAGAAGGTAGGCTGTGCTGCCTCCCCATCCCAGCTTCATGTGGTCAGGCCTGCAAGCCTCCAGCTTTCTGCTTACAAAACATTCTCCTGTGTAGAGACCCCCAGATGGGGGTTTCCTGGGTTCTCATGTATGAATCTGTTTTTGGACATGTGATGTTTGCATGATAACACAGGGGCTTGGCAGTCATTGTCAGAGGTTTCTCAAGACTCATTTAAGGGCTCTGCAAAGGGACCATGTATTTCAAGATCTTTTCAGAGGAATACGCGGCCTGTATAGATTTTGCATGCTGGCTTCTGTTAGTCAGCGTGGATTAGGGCTTCCTCCATGTCATGTGCCTTAGGAAAAACTTTACGTATGTAATCTGATTTTCTTTTTAGAGACAGGTTCTTGCTCTGTCACCAGGCTGGTGCAATCACAGCTTACTGCAGCCTCAAACACCTGGGCTCAAGTGATCCTCCTGTCTCAGCCTCCTGAGTAGGCAGGGCTCTGTAGGACTTCTGTACCCAGTAAGTTTTTTTACATTTTGTATAAAATGGGATCCTACTTTGTTGCCCAGGATAGTCTTAAACTTCTGACTTCAAGTCATCCTTCCACATCAGCATCCCAAAGTGTTAGGATTATAGGTATGAGCCACTGTGCCCCACCCATGATCTGATTCTTTTTGTTTGTTTGCTTTTGAGTATTTTTTTTTTTTTAATTAATATGAGGGTACAGTTTTTAGGTTACATTGTTATAACTTCCAGGTTAAATTTCAATTTATATAAGAGCCCCTCCCCCAGGGGGTGTGTTATACACCCTCACAGTGTGCACAGGAGGTGAGATCACGCCTCATGCCCTCCCTCCTTCTGCCAAACGTTTTCCCCTCTCCCCCCTCCTGCTACCCTCTATCCCCAAACTGGACTATATTAGTGTTTAATTGTTCTTATGAGCATGCAATTGTTTATATATTCATTTCCTATTAGTATGGAATACATTGGATATTTATTTTTCTGTTATTGTGATACTTTACTGAGAAGAATGTATTTAAACTCTATCCAGGTAAAGGTAAAAGATGTAAAGTCTCCATCTTTTTAATGGCTGAATAATATTCCATGGTATACATATACCATATTTTGTTGATCCATTCATGGGTTGATGGGCATTTAGGTTGCTTCCATAACTTGGCAATTACGAATTGAGCCACAATAAACATTCTAGTGCAAATGTCTTTGTGGTAAAATAATTTTTGTTTCTCTGGGTAGATACTTAGTAATGGGATTGAAGGGTCAAATGGAAGGTCTACTTTTAGATCTTTGAGGATTCTTCATGTTGCTCTCCAAAAAAGTTGTATTAGTTTTCAATCCCACCAACAGTGTAAAAGTGTTCCCTTCTCTCCACTTCCATGCCAGCATCTGGTGTTTTGGGACTTTGTGATGTGGGCTAATCTTTCTGGGGTTAGGCAATATTTTAGAGTGGGTTTTTTTTTTCACTTTTATATATATATTTTTTATTATAAATACATGTATTTTATTATTCTTCGTTACATTATTCCCCCCCCCCCAGTGGTAAGACAGAATTGATTAACAGAAAAGAATACAGAAGACACTAAGGCTCCTAGTAGAGGGAGAGAATTCAAGTGGGGAGAGAGAAGCTCTCTCCGTTCCTCTCCCGGTCTTTCCCCATCTCCTCCCTTAGGCCTTTAGCCTCAGGGTATATATAGGTGTATGGGTTCCTTGGCCAGGAAACGAATGGACACAGTCCCTTCCGTGGGGGACAAGGTGAATGAGTGTATCAATGAATGGATACAGTCCATTCATGGAATTGAGGCCTAAGGAAATTCACAAGAAATGGACCTAGGCATAGGAAATGGGGGGTCCACCTTGAGGCCTAAGTGTAAAGTGAAGGAGACCCCAAGGCACAGGTGTCTCCTCAGCAGTTGTCCAGACTTTTTGTCTAATGGAGCCTCTGGTGGTCGTTGTAGGTCCCCCTCCTTGCCTGTCTTCCAGTCCGCTGGCTCTTCAACTGGCTGCCGCAGCACCAACACCACCAAGGAGGAGGTGGCAGGTCCGCCAGCTCCGCTGAGCTGGCTAGGGCGCCAGATGTCCTGCATTGATTCTCCCTCTCCGAGCAGAAACCCAAACTGCTGTTAGGGAAAAGGGGCGAAGACTCGATCTAACTGCTTCCTTCTGAGTCGGGCAATGATAGAAGGGGGCAGTTAGGGTTTCTCCGGAGGGAGAGTGATACAGGGTTTCATGGACTGGGACCATCTTTATTGCGTGTGGCTTGATGACCTTTCTGGAAAACATAAATCTGATTAGCGTAATCAGTAATAGGCAAAGGTAGAACAGCGTCAGGTCAGAAGCACTTATTCAGTGATGCTAAAAGAAAACCATATTAGGATTTTTCTTGCTGTTTCCTAAATAATAACTTCA
>CAUYRH010009893.1:0-15835 GCA_963574655.1 Perodicticus potto | reverse complement strand
AGCCCAATTCATAATTGCTAAGTCATGGAAGAAACCTAAGTGCCCATTGATCCACGAATGGATTAATAAATTGTGGTACATGTATACCATGGAATATTATGCAGCCTTAAAGAAAGATGGAGACTTTACCTCTTTCATGTTTACATGGATGGAACTGGAACATATTCTTAGCAAAGTATCTCAAGAATGGAAGAAAAAGTATCCAATGTACTCAGCCCTACCATGAAGCTAATTTATAACTGTTGTATGAAGGGTATAACCCAACTATAACACAAGATTATAGGGAAAGGGGCAAGGGTAGGGAGGGGAGAGGGGAGGTTGTGGCGGAGGGAGGGTAATTGGTGGGGCCACACCTATGGTGCATATTAGAAGGGTACAGGTGAACCTTGCTAAATGCAGAATACAAATGTCTTCATATAATAACGGAGAAATTGCCAGGAAGGCTATGTCAATCAGTTTGATGGAAATAGTGAAGATTGTATATGAAACCAGCAGATTGTACTCCTTGATTGCACTATTGTACACAGCTATGATTTAATGATAAAGATAATTAAAATTAAAAAAGTAGCAATGTATAAAACCAAAATAACACCACATCAATTTCAGTTGATTTAACAAATGCAAGGCTGTTTTTATAGAAGCAAATAATATAATGCAACTCAACACATTTAACAGTAGAAGAGAGGATCCAGATTTCAATTGCCAGCACCTGGAAAGAAAAAGAAAGAATTATAGTCTTTATCTAAAAGACTTCATAAATATAAGTCAGAGAACTTTATTAGTGTTAGTAAGAGTTAGAGTAGAGAACTTTATTAGTGTTAGGAAGAATAAAAAATATTTATGTATGACTATAATACAGAATTATTATTAAATAAAATTTTCCCATCATTACACATTGAGTTAATTATCATTGTGATTAAATAGCAGAGCTTCTGTTTGTTTCATTCTTCATTTATTCAACAACCAGTGCTAAATTACTATGACAAGCACTGGAATTACAAGATGAAGATGACATAGTCCAGCCCTTAACAATCACACGCTATAGTTGAAAAAAACAGATGCACAGACAATTTCCATAAAAAGTCACAGATACCACGATGGTATATGACAGGGCACTACTGGAACACACAGCAGGGACATCTATCCCAGTTTTGTGCCAATGTTGTGGGCTTTTTGATGGAAGCAATAAGTAGGTGACACCAAAGGACAAGGAGAAAGAGTATGTAAAGGCAAGAAGCAAATGAGAAGCACTGGGGTGAGAAAGAACACTGTGGAATTCTATGTGGTCTAGTTTGGTGAGATGCTGGAGCAAAGCGGCAGAGTACCAGGACTGGCAAGCACTAAAGCTCAATAATTTGACAAGAGCCAATTGATTTGGGTGTTCTTATTCCATGCACATTTGGGACTGTTCCTGCAGGCAAAAGTACACCATTGACAAAGCGAATGACTAAAGATTTAAGCACCTGTGAATGCTTAGGAACTGTAACTGCTTGGCTAAGTAAAACCAGAAGAGTCTGAGGACTTTTGACCTTAAATTACTACCATAAGCTTGAGAAAGTGCTGATGCCTATGTCTTCCGAGAATAGTTTTCCTGTGCTAGCTGGCAGAGCCACAGGGACACAGGGGTGGAGAAAGTATAGAGCCAGGAAAAAAGACATACATGGAAATCTTGAAATTTCTTACAGCTATAGAACATGATAAATTCAGGAGACATATATACTCTTTAGACGAATATCGATGTTTTCCCATCTTTCATTAGATGTGTGAAAGAGACAAGATGTAATGTAGTAGCTATTAACCAAACAATGAAAAATGATGACATTTGCTATGTGCAGTTAATTTAATTCATAAATTTTGGCAACATACCTTCTACTTGACTTGTATTTTCTATTGGGTTCTGCTGCATCTGAAATATCAAATGTTATCCATAATGTTTAAGTGAAAAGAAGACACTTTATCATGGGAATGATATATCACTTACAAAATGAAGTCTTTAATACTTTTAGAGACTAGATCTAACTTGAGGATTGCTAAAATAGAAAAATAATCACATACATAAAATGAAATTCCCACTGATTTTTAGTTTAGATAACACAGTATATATATGTATAATGCTCTTTAGATTAATCTAATAAAAAGTACAATTAGCATTGGCCTACTGAATATACATCATTTCAGAAGGGTCTTGTTTTTCTAACTTGAAAAACAATTCCAGTAATATTTTGCAATGAACAAATTACTTTGTAATAATTCTTAGCAAAACTCTGCCTTTTATAAAAGTTTAACCAGTTTTTTCACCTTAATGGACTTATCCTTAAAACAAATTTTCCTTTCTCCACTTCTCGAAAACTATGAATTTAAGGTATGCTCTGTGCTATTAACTTTTCAGCACAGAATCATAAATACATACATGAAGTGACAGTGTCATAATGCCATGTGAAAATCTTTTGGCAAGACATTAAGTAAAAGTATTATGCTACCTGTATTTTAATTAGAATTCCTTTGTACATATGGATACAAAGGTTTCAGAAAATTATCTTGATAGAAAAGGATAAATACAGGTTAGAGCCAGTTTTTTGCTTTTTCTTTCATTCATGATGTTCTAGAATTTGAAACAGAGAAAATAATATATAGTTCTTTAAATGTAGCTTTCTTTTCAAAAATTTGTGTCAATTTTTTGAAGCATCTTATTATAATTTTAGTTTTTAAATTAAGAAGTGCATGAGAATATTTCAAACTATATTGCAAGCATCCCCATGTTAAAGGTTCTTCTTGAAACCTTTCATATAAGAGGTATTCTCTCTCTTTAAATGCTCAGAGCACGATCTGAAATAGTATACTAACCATAATACTTTTTGGTGATAATATAAATACCCAATTCCTTTACAAATTTTTGACTAACAGGTTTCCCAATATCTTTTTTTTTTTAATTTTTATTGAATCATAATTGTGTACATTGGTGCGCAATCATGGGGCACAATATGCTGACTTTTTATACAATCTAAAATATTTTCATTAAACTATTTAACATAGCCTTCATGGCCTTTAAATCACTATATGAAGACATTTATATTCTACTTTTAGTAATTTTCACTTGTACCCTTATAAGATGCACCGTAAGTGTGATCCCACCAATCGCCCTCCCTCCACCCATCCTCCCCCTCCCCTCCCCCCCTTGCCCCTTTCCCCATTTCTTGTGCTATAACTGGGTTTTAGCCTTCATATGAAAGCTATAGAATAGCTTCATAGTAGGGCTGAGTACATTGGATACTTTTTCTTCCATTCTTGAGATACTTTGCTAAGAAGAATATGTTCCAGGTTTCCCAATATCTTGAGACACTATTTTCCATAACATTTCTGTGACAATAACATTACAGACCAGCATTATAAGTAACATGACAACAGCATTACTAGATAGATCTTGTAAAAGGAGTAACTCAACGCCAGATAAAGGGAAAAGCAAGCTGAGATAAAATTCTTTTTTAAAAGGATGATTCACTTTTGCCAAATAAAACTTGGCAAAATCAATCAACAAATGAATTATCCATGTTGTGGGTTATTTGTAGAAACATGGGAAACACAGATTTCTCTTTAACACCTGGTATACTTCTCCTTTTTCTCATCATTGGTTGGTACCTAACAGACATGGGTTTAATTTCAATTATACTTTACATCCAGGCAGAAAATTATAGGAGAAAATTCATTTCCAAGACGTAAAGTCTTCAAGTGCCTTTACGTTTCTCTTGAGAGAAAGGAAGATTTACCCAATAGGTGAATTTGGGCAAAGCCCGTTGAGCGTGCTTGCTTGAATTCAGCCTCTCTTCTTCACAAAGAAGTGTCTGTCCATAATAAACATGAATTGTTTTGGGTCTGCAGTTATCTCTGCAGTAAGCAGCCTGCTCCTGGGATGGGTATCAAGTATCTGTTCCCTCTACTCACAAATGTATGGGTAAGTGCCTGATATGGAATAAAGGCTTCAGCAGCCCCTGTGACTGCACATCTGAATCACATCCTCCCACTAGTTATTATGTCATGAGTCAGTGATAAAGCTAGGATGTTGATGTCCACTTGCCTCCTTTGTTCTGAACTCAGAAGGGGAAGAACAGTGCCATTCATCACCTGTACCACCCCAACCCATAGAAAGATGACCATACAGCAGCACTTACAGACATGTTTTCTTCTTCTTGACTTTAAAATCTTACTGTACATTCTTTAAGACAACCCACACTTCAAATAGGGGTAAATTTCGAAGGAATATTTTAGAATAAGAAATATAGTGAAATCCATAACTTCAGTAAAGCCCAACAAATACCAAGTTCACCACATGCAATAATAACTTAATGCTGGGCTGCTGTGAAAGTATACTTGATATTACAAGTTAGAAAATAATATCTCTTTTAGACCAATTTGATAAATACATCCACACATTTCCATAGTTGATAAACTTTCAGTAAGTATTGATGTATCTAAATTAAAATCTGATATCATTCTCTATTTTTAAGGAGCACCCAAATGTTATAAAAATAAGTATGTGCTCAACTTCAGTAGGACCAAATAAGTTTACCCATTTAAGCCACTGTAATTCAATCTCCAGTTGTAAGCAGGTTAAAGCATGAAGAAGATCACACTTGTCAGTTTGTAAATGTTAAGTGCATGCATTTTGTCACAAAGATAGGGCTGGGGAACGGCCCATTGATCAAGGAGCTGAAGGACTAAGTAAAGAGACACAGATGTAAAGACCTTGTAAAAAAAATGAAAAAAAGAAAAATAATTGGAAGGAGTTGAGAGATTACCTGAAATTTTCAAGGGATAAAATGACAATTTGACATTTGGCTAAGCAATGGAGACAGGAGGGATTATACAGTAACTGATAGAATAAGTAAGTCTTTGCTATTATATCCTGAGTCTTGACTTTGTGAGTAATTAGCATAACTATTATGATAGTTGAATTAGAGTTAAAATTCAGAGACAAGGACTGTCTTGTTGATGCAGACCGACCTATTCTTAGTGGGGAAGACAAGTATCTCAATATTCTGTTGAGACACAATATCCCATCATGTAAAAAGTTAAAATCTTAAGGGATCTTGTTTTAGCTTTCATGTATCTGTAAAAGTACATTTAGAAAAAAAAGAGTCTCTAAATTGAATGAGTATTTGAGAAGTAGAAAAATTATTTAAATAAATCATTAAAAATGTTTGGAAAGTGTCAGCAATGCATAAATACTACAAAACCGATCAACATAAAAATTAATCTTCCTATTTAGAACAATTTTAAATAAACATTGAGCAATTATTGTGTGTCATGCATTGGGTTAGTCACACAATCCTTAAATAAGCCCTTATTAACTCTTGAACGTAAAAAAAATTTTAAACCAGGTAAATTTCGTCTTTCACAAAATTGGAATAAACCTTTTTTTTAGAGAGACAGAGTTTTACTTTGTCACCCTCGGTAGAGTGCCGTGGCATCCCAGCTCCCAGCAACCTCCAACTCCTGGGCTTAGGCCTCCAGAGTAGCTGGGACTACTGGTGCCCACCACAATGCCCGGCTATTTTTTTGTTGCAGTTTGGCCCAGAGCTGGGTTTGAACCCATCACCCTCAGTATATGGGGCCAGCGTCCTACTCACTGAGGCACAGGCACCACCCTGGAATAAACTTTTAACAAATTCTTTGTTATCAACAAAGAATTCTATGTGCAAAAACATCTAACTAGTGTTCCTGTGTAGGCTTATTTGAGTTTTGGTGTTTTGTAGTAATATAATTGAATAGGGAACAAACAGAACTATAAAATTACTTCTGATATATAAGATAAAGCATCCCTAAATTAAATCATAACTTGGAAGCTGAAGATAAACATCAGCAAAACATATACTTAGTAATCTGTCATCACTACAATGGTGATAAGCGGCAAGGCAAGACTTCATGTAATGATGAGAGATGGAATACATGCTAAATGTCAGAAACACATAAAATTTGTCAACAACCAGTACAACCGAAATATATACCAAGAATAAGTTATTACAATCATTTTCCTTAAAGTTAGAAAAATAAATGCTAAGATAGAACTTCACAGTAAGGAAAGCAAAAATTGTTAAAACTTTGCCAATGAAGGAGATGCGTTCACAGACCCAGTATTAATGCCATTTTAAACACTTTACTTTGTAGAATCAGAGCTAAAAATCCCTATACATCTTGTTTTGTGACTCCCCCATCCAAAACCTACCCTTTTCTGTCAATTTAGATAGTACATTACCACCTCACATCGTATTATACAATGCTTTCAGAGTGGAAATAATTAAATTCCTAGCAACTCCTAACTCTAAGGATCTTGTAAACAACAATTGTACAAGGACTGTTCCAGGCATTCTGCAGTGATTATGGAAGCATGTCTTTATATCTTAATAGAATAGTGCTTTACAATCTCTTTTGTTAAGTCGAATGTGATTTGGCAAGCCAATGCCCCACTAGAAAACTTTGTGTATCTTTTTCATACATTTTAAGTAAATGATTTTTCAAATTGTCTAGCAATATTAAAATTAAGCACACCTTACCCCCCAATTCATTAAGGGAAAGTATTTCCTCAAAAACCTTCCCTTATGCTGCATCTATATATATACATACTCTTCCATCAGCATCTTGTAAAATGATACATTACCTGACTTTCCTGATAAGAACAAGAACATTTTATATTTACATCATATCGTGCTACTGAACAAATCACAGGAGTATTTAACATACGTTTTCTCTTTGCATCCAAGAGTCTAATTTTGTAACTCTGAAGCACTTTGACCCTGGTCATCTCATTTTTTTCAGAAAAGTTAAAACAAAAGGAAGCTAACAAAATAATGATAGATATTGCCTAGGTGATGAAACAATCATTTATTTTGTTTCCTTTTAATCTATTTGACTGCAATGCTAAGAAGCCTTAGATTTTCTCTCATATGATTCATTAGGACATGAAGCCAGGTAAAGAGGCAAGGTTGAGACCTCATTTAACATGGGCCTACGGTACTTTCCTCTGCATTAAGATCATGAAAACAGCATCCAAACTATAAGCCAACGTGCACTGACTGAAATGGATAGTCTAATGACAATGATACAGGGAAAACTCGTTCCCATTTATTTATTTTTGTTGAAACAAATGTTTTATGGTGTTTGTGTATTTGTTTAAGTGACAGGATCTTGCTGTGTTGCCAGGCTGAAGTGCAGGGACTGGCTATTCCAGCGGTTCTCAACCTGTGGGTTGCAGCCCAAAGGAACTGCATCACAGGGCCATAGCATTAGGAAGGCTGAGAACCACTGGGCTATTCACATGTGTGATTATAGCACACTACAGCCTTGAACTCCTGGACTTCAACGGTCCTCCTGCCTCAATGTCTCAAGTATCTGGGACTATTGAACTGAACTTTTAAAATTTTCCCTCTAATCAAAAAGTGGCCAAGCATTAGAAAAATATCTTAAACTGGGTCAAGCATAGTTGCACAATTTTTTTTCCTTATAAACTCTACAATTGATACAGCGTATCATGGTTGGATTCATTTTGAGATCTCCAGAAATGGATTCTTACATGAAATCACATGGTGAAGGTGGAAGGCTTCTGTTACATCTCCAGGGGAGATGGGGACTGTGTGTGGCTATATACGAAATTCTGCCTAGGAAGAATAGAATTCATTCTGTTTGATCATAGTTGCATTTAAAGGCTCTCGATATCATTGTTATCTTAGACATCAATCATTCCAGCAGTGGCAAAAAAGAGACAAAACTGAACTTTATTTAAAAAATTTAAATATTTGCTTGATTTAAAATTTAAAAAACTGTTTGTTGTACAGTTGCCCAGCAGCAGACACACTTTACAAAAATTGAGATAAAAATGTCATACATACAATAGCAATTTAATGCACTCTTACATAAGAAAATGACAAAAGTTCTAAATTAAAAAAAAATTAAACTATTTTAGTGTTACAGGTTTATCTCATTCATAAAAAAGTATTTATCTTGGGTTCCTCTTAATAATAAACATTTATATGTGTTTAAGTATTAGGATGCTGGTCATTCACTTATGATTAGGGCTGGAAAACTTGAGATGGCACAAGAAAACTTTAAAAGCAATATGATCCATAGTCTAGTGAAGATCAATTAGAAAGTAAGTATCTCAAAATATGCTTTTAGTTATTAGGCAATGATATTCAATTTCTAAAATTGAACTTAAATGTAGCTTTTAAAGAAATTTAAAATGTGTCATTTTACTTACGTTTAATCAATAAAGTTAGTAAATGGTTATCTGGAGAATGAGATTTAAATTTAAAATTGAACAGAAGATTCTTTTCCTTTCTTTTTCAACACAGATATAAGTATGACCTTTATTTAAAATACATAAGTCAACTAAACAACTTAGTATTTTACTTCATTACAAACAAGAATTATCTCAGAAATATGAAGCCTAAGGAAAAACATAATATAACTAACCTTGGTCACATAGCTTATGAGGCTGTTACTTGAAGTCTTTGGATTAGAGGTAGAATCACTAAGATATTCAGTGGAAGGGTACTCTTGGAGTGTCCCTTGAGTACACGTGGTGGATGAATATCTGGTCTTCCCTTGCTCTCTAAGAAGTTTCGCTTTGACCTCAGCAAGCGTCTTATTAGCCCTGTGAAGATATAAAACACAAGTGCTTAGTATCTCATTTTCCCCTAAATGATTCCTAAAATGACTTGTACTTTTTAAAAAGATGTCATAAGAGTAAATAAAATTTCTCATGAAATAGCATTTTAACACTGTAAATGAGTCAGAGCATGCCTAGTATATGTAATTATAGTTTTTAAATTGTTCTAAAGAAGTACATGCATTTCTGGGGGGTTTGCTAACAAACAGGTAATTCAAACAAAATATGGAGGGAAGAGAATGGCCATCAATGATGTATGGCTTAACAGGAGACACGTGCTGCCTTCTGGAATGGCTCTTCTCAGAGAATTCTTGAGGGTGCCAGTAGGAATATTTAACGGGCAACTATGTGAGAATATTGGTTAATTTTCTTAACAATAATAACCATTTCTATGTAAACACATCAAAATATCATGTTGTATTTCTTTTCTTTCTTTCTTTCTTTCTTTTTTTTTTTTTGAGACAGAGTCTCAAGCAGTTGCCCTAGGTAGAATGCCATGGTGTCACAGCTTAAGCGATTCTCTTGCCTCAGCCTCCCACCTAGCTGGGACTACAGACACCACTAGCCATAATGTCCAGCTATTTTTTTTGTTGTTGCAGTTGTCATTGTTGTTTTAGTTGGCCTGGGCCAGGTTCGAACCTGCCAGCCTCAGTATATGTGGCCGGCGCCCTACCCACTGAGCTACGGGTGCTGCCCTTGTCGTATTTCTTAAACATCCTAATACTTAACCACAGATGGGTATTTATTATTTAGTAAAAGGTGAAAGATTTATGTGATCTGAGGAGAAACCAGAGTATGATACTTATTATTTAAAGGAATCCAAGACAAATACTTTTTATGGATGAAATAAATCTGTAACACTAAAACAGATTAAGAAACTAAATCTAAACACAGCTTAGTAAACAATTAAAGTAAATTTTAGAGATTTAAAAAATCATCCCTCAAAGACATTTTCAAGCATTTGCTTTTACCACCTTTGTACATTTTACCCACTACATTCACTATCTGGGGAAAAAATTTAGCATTTGGCACAGAGGAATAATTCAGAGGAATATCTTCTAGGAGAGAATGAGATAGCTGAGGTGGTAATTAAAAAGAATTAATAGAGCTTGAAAAGCATTAGCTCCTAACATGGTTACCATGGCATCAGAGAAGGACCTGTCTTTTCTGTTTTCCACACACCTTGTTTGTTAATCATGCTTCCCTTCATCCCTATGTTAATGATTTCCTATTTCACAAGTGTGTTTTTGTGGAGTGGAAAGCTGTAGACTCAGAGGATGGTTTGGCCCAAGGTGCCCTCTAGTGATAATATCAAAGATCACAGCCAAGGAAAGAATTTACCAAGTGCCAGGATGTGCCTGAGCAATAATAGTAGTACTTAACCCTTTTGCTTTAAGTTGTAAGCTTCCAAAAAATAGTTGAGTTTTCTACTCAGGAGAACGATGATAAGAGATTTTATAACAATATCACTGTCTAATTTGGAAAGCTTCAAAAATACTTTGCTGAAAGATTAAGTAGATCAGGTTAACTACATGAGAATAATACTAAGGGGGGAAAACGCCCAGCATAAAACAAACAAACAAATAAAAAAAAAGCAAAGGCAAATTCATATACTAACATAAATTTCCAAAATTATAGTCTTTTTTTTCATTTTTATGAGACATAATCTCAGTGTCACCCTCACTGTCAGAGTGCTCTGGTATCATGGCTCACAGCAACCTCAAATTCTTAGGCTTCAGCCTCTGGAAGAGTTGGGACTATAGGTGCCCACTACAACACCCAGATAGTTTTAGTAGTAGAGATGGGGTCTTGCTCTTACTTAGGCTGGTCTCAGACTCCTGAGCTCAAGCAATCCACCCGCCTTGGCCTCCCAGAGTGTTCCAAAATTATAGTCTTATTTAGCTTTCCCTTTCCACTGAAGACTGAAATAAAATTCCTATCCCCCTTCAAGAGACTAAAAGACCCTCCTTCGGCTAAATGACCCCAAAGTTTTAAAATTCCTGGCCATGACAGGACAGAGTCTGGCCACATTCCATTCGTTTCACCCCACCTCCCCACTTACCTATACTAGATTTTATCAAAGGCTGACTTGAGAAGAACAAAAGGCTGGAACTCTTCTTTACTAACTCCATTCTCCCTCTCCACCCTCCTCCTATTTTTATGGTTTGGACATGGCAGCTATTTCAGACTATGAAGAGTTTCTTCTTACAAGACAACCACCAGTCACAGACTGGTTTTGGCCAGTCTCCTGAGGCTTTGCTGTTCATGAACTCCAGCTCTACATTTCACTGTTTTGCATATAGGACCTATTTATAATGCATTTACATGTTGTGTCTCCACACCAAAATGATCACAGGATGTATGTTACATGCGTGTGGTTCTTCTTCATAAGTATTTATAGCTCTTCCTCTCTGTGTCATCTGGAATATGTAGAGTTGCCCCACACATGCAGGGTAAATTCTTGCCTTACCCCTCCATCCTCCCAGTGCCTGTCTTCCTTCCCAGCCTGCCATGGATAGCCAGCTTGCAGGTTGTAACCCTTGATAAGAAATAAAGTCTCCTCTCTTTCTAAATGTACAAATTTTATGAATCTTTTTTCCAGTCAGTACCACTAATCTCATAAATGTGTCTAAAAAATCTCTATTTTCAGGGTAAATTAATAAGCTGAATTTATTTTGTAGGATTCTACATTTTGACTTACATATTTAGTTTGTTGGATAAAGTTCTTCTATGTTTTAATTCTTCTAGATAGAGATTCTTGTATTTTTCCACCTGGATTTCATTAAAGTCTTCTTGAGTTTCCTTTTTGAAGAGGGCAAATTCCAGATCTTTAATTCTGCATTGGAGTTGACTTGTTGAAGCAGGATGACTGTGTCTTAGCTGCTCTAAATTTTGTGATGGTACTTGTGTCTAAAACAAATCAAAAGGATCAATTTAAAAAATAATTATAACCTGATTAATTACTGGACATTTGTTTCCTTTCGTTTTGTGTCAGTGATTCAGAGTTCAATTTTAAGCATGCAAAAATAGCAGGTGAAGGTTAAAATATGTTTCCTAAATCAGAATTAAACCTGAATTATAAAAAAATTCAATACCTTATATTAGACCTCATGTAAACTGATAGTTCAAAGAACAAGAGAACCAATTAAAAATTCTAAAAATTAAACAATGTAACTTATGAACATGTCAAGAATATGGCATAACTTCTAAATCACAACTTTTTCTTTCCCTAGTGGTCTTATTGTGTGCTACAGGTTTTAATAATCAAATGATGCTCTAAGAAGAAACATTATTCTTAATGATTAACTTAGTTAGAATAATGATGGAAACTGAAATATTGAAAGAGAGAAAAAGGTGTCAAGACAAATTGCAATAAGGGAAGGAGAAGAAACACATATAATGTATATGTATGTAAAATGTATTTTGCAACAAAATGAATGCAAGCATATTTCAGGTAAATAAACTAACTTGACCTGTAGATTGCCTTCTTCTAAATTTTCTACTATATCCAGTCTTTCTTTTTCTTCTTTCTCTTGCATATACTGTTCTATTTGATGTTTATTCTTTGGTAGTTCTTCCCATTTTGTCTGTACTGTTTTCATAGATAATAACTCTTTTTGAAGAGCTTGATTTTTAGTTTGAAGACACAGACACTTTGAGGATGCTATTTCTAGTGCTGTTGTAAAACCATCAATCTGCATGAAACAAAATCATGCCATTTGTTAATGAAGGAAGTAGACTGAGAATAGCCTAACACAAAACCAATACAGAATTTTGAAATAAATTTAGTTGAAATAAAATGTTATCTATATTGCAATGGATTATTCAAATGTGAATCCTTAAATTACTCAGAAAATCAAGACCACTCCTGGTTGTGGTATCAAGGTGATATTGGATTCATAGAATGGTTTCAGTAGGATTAGTACCAGTTCTTTATTTTCTTCTATGTACAGCTGGTAGGATGATAGAATTTGGCTGTGGACTTATCTGGTCCTGGGCTTATTTTTTGTTTGTTTGGTTAGGAGATTTTTATTACTGATTCAATCTCATTACTTATTATGGGTCTGTTCAAAAGAACTTCAAAACCACAATGAATTATCATCTCACTCTAATTAGAATGCATGACTACTATGAAAAAGACAAAAAATAACAATACTGGCAAGGATGCAAGAAAAGGTGCATTCTTGCACATTGTTGGAATGAATGGAAATTAGCATAGCCATTATGGAAAACAATATGGAGTTTTCTCAAAATCCTAAAAACAGAATTAAGGGGGTAGAGGCAAGATGGCCAAGTGGAGCCAGCTTTCCACAGAGGCTCCAGTCCAGAAGGAGAGTTAAAGACAGAAGTTTAGCAAGTAAGCTGATGGTTTGGAGCTGAGCCAAGAGAGAAGGTTAAGAATGCACATCAACCCCACTGAGGTGAGCTGTGACACCAAGGAAACAAATGATAGGTACAAAATTCACCTCCAAGCGGACAGAAGTCCCCTCCCCCATGAGAATGGGTCTCAGTATACGTTATACGAATAAGTGAGCAGAGTTCAGATCGCCTCCTATTTTATCCCATGTGAGAGACCCTCTAAAAACCATAACTCCTTCCCCAGAGAGGACACACTAGTGCACATGGCACTCTCCTGCTAGGCATAAAACTGTATATATTCTCTACCTGCAATTCTGAACTCCCAGCACTCCCCTCCACTCTCACCCCAAGGTCTGGAAACCTGTCCTTCATGGAGTCCAGATTCTTGGGCATTTTCTTGAGTGGTGTGGACAAGGCCTGGGCTGTTGCAGGTCTGTGCTAATTCTGTGGCACAGGTGTAAAAGTAACTGTGGACCAAGAGGGAGAGGGAGAAGTGGTGCCCTGCATCACAGAGCACCACCAGCAGCAGTGGGAACAATAGGGCTCACACCCTGGAGATATTTTGGAGAGATACTCCCTGCCTCTCTTGGCAATCAGAGAAAGACAGGCCTCTACTCTGGTGGCAGCCACTGGCAAAACAGATCTGGGTTGGAAATTCAGGCCCTGTGAGTAAAGGGTATGCCTGAGGTGGTACCTGCCTGAGCAGGATATGGAGGGACGGAGACTAGAATACATGAACACAGAGATGGCATATTCCCAGGGCGGGACTGAGTCAGAAGTACTGCTTTAGTGAACCTAAGACGCACCCGGCCCCCTGGGGAACATAGCTGAGACAAAAGCAGGTGGGGGCAATAGCACCAGCCCAGGGAGAGGCAAGAACTGAGAGCTGAGTGTGAGCTCTAACCATGCTCACCCCAACACAGAGTGCAGCAAAGATAGAGACACCAGCTCCGTGAGAACTGGTGCAATGGCAGTGGCACAGGACGGGGCTAAGGCGCAGTTTCTGTGAACTCAAACAGCGCCTGGCCTGCAGAGGAATATAGCCGGGACAGAAATGCTAATTCTGCAAGAATATAGGTGGCAGAAACATCAATCAGGGGCAGGGCTAGAACTGAGTGAATCGCCCCAGCTTCCATTAAGCACCTGAAGTTGTCAGGCTTCAGCTCCTCCTGCCAGATGGTGGCAGAGTGTGGCAGTCTGGCCGAGGAGACATAAATCTCTCTGTGACTCAGGCAGTGCAAACCCCTAGAGCATCTGCTCATTGGAGGGAACTGGGTCACAGCCCTGCGGGGTTACCAGTGACTGGGTGTGAGACAGATTTAAAGTGGGGAAGGAGGCATCAACCTTCCCAGACTAATTCATTTCCTGGGTGGGTTCTCCTGACTCCATGGAGCACCAGAGTGAGTCTTACTCAAGCTTCCAGCAGACCTCTGCTGTCTAGTTGCTGGAGACCTTTTGAACTCTCCCACTTGAGACTGGGTGCTGACTGGGACAACTGATTTGGAACTCTTGACCTGGGCCAATCATCCAAGGACTATGCAAAGTGGTACCCTGGGTGTATGGTTGTGGGAAGGTTTGATTTTCCTTTTCCAGTTGTTGCCCATGGTGGGGTGGGGTGACTTAGTTGCTGGTATTTCTCCTAGCAGAGACTTCAACCCAGAGTTACTGATTCACTAGGATTGGACAGAGACCAGATGAAAACAAAACAGAGCCACTTAGCCCCACCACGCCAAGCAGGTCCCCAGTGTCTCAAGCTGTAGCACCGTACAGGTCCTTTGCAAAGCTCTAGGGAAAAAGGTACAGACACCAGTCTGAGCTCTTGGGCAAAAGGCTGGTTAATCCCTATTCCAGGAGCCACCAAACCAACTTCACTTTATCTGCTCATCTAGTCAAATGGTGTAAAATAATCATGAGGTGGAATCAACAGAAAAACTCTGGCAACATGAATAATCAGAGTAGACCAACTCCCCAACGAATGACATGGCAGACACACCAGAAGATCCCATTCATCAACAAATGGCTGAGATGTCAGAAATCGAATTCAGAATTTGCAATGCAAATAAGATTAATAGAAGGGAGGTAAAGTTGGAATTAGAAATACGAGGAGCATTTCAAAAGTTGTCTCAAGAATTCAATGAATTAAAAGACAAAATCATGAAAGATTTTGACACATTGAGATAAGAACTTGCAGCCCTCGAAGATCTGAGACATACAGTAGAATTCCTCAGTAACAGAATGGAGCAGGTAGAAGAAAGGATTTCTGACATTGAAGACAAAGCGTTTGAATGCTCCCAAACACTCAAAAAGGAAGAGAAGTGGAGAGCAAAAAAGGATCATTTTCTCAGAAAGCTCTGGGATAATTCGAAGAAAACTAATATTTGCCTTATAGGAATTTCTGAAGGTGACAACGTGGCTTCGAAAGGTTCAGATGCTCTACTCCATGAGATAATTAAGGAGAACTTCCCAGACAAGGCAAGAGATTCTGAAATTCGGATAGCAGACAGTTTCAGAACCCCAGCACAACTCAAATTGAAAAAGGCATCTCCCAGACACATTATAAATAATTTTGCCAAAGTTAATATGGAGAAGAAAACTCCGCAAGCAGCCAGATGTAAGAAAACCATAACCTACAAGGGGAAGAATATTAGAATGATGACAGATCTCTTTGCTGAAAGCTTTCAAGCTAAAAGAGGGTGGTCATCGACTTTTAATCTGAAACAAAATCATTTTCAACTCAAGATCCTGTATCCAGCTAAACTGAGTTTCATTTATGATGGAGAAATTAAATACTTTAATGACATTCACATTTTGTTTTTT
>CAUYRH010009892.1:0-10659 GCA_963574655.1 Perodicticus potto | reverse complement strand
AAGTAATAGAGGCCATATACAGGAAACCCACAGCCAATATAGTATTGAATGGAGTTGAACTGAAGTCATTTCCACTTAGATCAGGAACCAGGCAAGAATGCCCATTATCTCCCCTGCTTTTCAACATTGTAATGGAAGTTTTAGCAATTGCAATTAGGGAAGAAAAGGTGATCAAGTGTATCCACATAGGGTCAGAAGAGATCAAACTTTCACCATTTGCAGATGATATGATTGTATATTTGGAAAACACCAGAGATTCTACTACAAAACTTTCAGAAGTGATCAAGCAATACAACAATGTCTCAGGCTACAAAATCAACACCCATAAATATGTAGCCTTTATCTATACCAACAATAGCCAAATCAAAAAAACAGTCAAGGCCTCTATTCCTTTCACAGTAGTGACAAAAAAGATGAAATATTTGGGAGTTTACCCAAGAAAGGATGTGAAAGATCTCTATACCAAAACTATGAGACTTTAAGAAAAGAAATAGATGAAAATAATAATAAATGGAAAAACATACCATGCTCATGGCTGGGAAGAATCAATATTGTTAAAATGTCTATACTACCCAAAGCAATGTATAATTTTAATGCAATTCCTATTAAAGCTCCATTGGCATATTTTAAAGATCTTGAAAAAATACTTCATTTTATACGGAATCATAAAAAACCTCGAATAGCCAAGACATTACTCAGAAATAAAAACAAAGCAGGGGGAATCACACTACTGGACTTGAGACTCTACTATAAATTGATAGTGATAAAAACAGCATGGTACTGCCACAAAAACAGAGAGGCAGATGTTTGGAACAGAATAGACAACCAAGAGATGAATCCAGCTACTTATGGTTATTTGATCTTTGACAAGCCAATTAAAAACATTCAGTGGGGAAAGGACTCTCTATTTAACAAATGGTGCTGGGTGAACTGGCTAGGGACCTGTAAAAGGCTGAAACTGGACCCACACCTCTCACCATTAACTAATATAGACTATCACTGGGTTAAAGACTTAAACTTAAGACATGAAACTATAAAAATTCTAGAAGAAAGTGCAGGGAAAACTTTTGAAGGAATCGGCTTGGGTGAATATTTTATGAGGAGGACTCCCCAGGCAATTGAAGCAGTATCAATGATACAAGACTGGGATATGATCAAACTAAAACGCTTCTGTAAAGCCAAGAATAATGTAAGTTTAGCAAGCAGACAGCCCTCAGAATGGGAGAAAATATTTGCAGGTTATACCTCCGACAAATGTTTAATAACCAGAATCCACGGAGAACTTTAATGTATTAGCAAGAAAAGAACAAGTGTTCCCACCTCAGGATGGGCAAAGGACTTGAAGAGAAACTTCTTTAAAGAAGGTAGGCACACGGCCTACAGACACATGAAAAAATGCTCACCATCCTTAATCATCAGAGAAATGCAAATCAAAACTGCTTTGAGATATCACCTAACTCCAGTAAGATTAGCCCACATAACAAAATCCCCAAACCAGAGATGTTGGCATGGATGTGGAGAAAAGGGAACACTTCTACACTGCTGGTGGGAATGCATACTAATATGTTCCTTTTGGAAGGATGTTTGGAGAATACTTAGAGATCTATAAATTGACCTGCCATTCAATCCTATAATTCCTTACTAGGTAGATACCCAGAAGACGAAAAACCACTTTATAACAAAGACATCTGTACCAGAATGTTCATTGCAGCCCAATTCATAATTGCTAAGTCATGGAAGAAGCCCAAGTGCCCATCGACCCACCAAAGGATTAATAAATTGTGGTACATGTACACCATGGAATATTATGCAGCCTTAAAGAAAGATGGAGACTTTACCTCTTTCATGTGTACATGGATGGAGCTGGAACATTTTCTTCTCAGCAAAGTATCTCAAGAATGGAAGAAAAAGTATCCAATGTACTCAGCCCTACTCTGAAGCTAATTTATAGCTTTCATTTGAAGGGTATAACCCAATTATAGCATAAGAATATTGGGAAAGGGGCAAAGGAGGGGAGGGGAGAGGATGGGTGGAGGGAGAGTAATTGGTGGGATCACACCTATGGTGCATCTTAGAAGGGTACAGATGAAACTTACTAAATGCAGAACACAAACGTCTTCATACAATAACTAGGAAAGTGCCATGAAGGCTCTGTTAAACAGTTTGATGAAAACGTTTCAGTTTGTATATGAAGCTAGCACATTGTACCCCATGATTGCACTAATGTACACAGCTATGATTTAATAATAAAAAAAAAAGACTGTTGCCCACAGGACCCTGCTTCTCTCTCCCGCTCCTTATCCATTGTTTGTTTCTGTGTCCTGTGTCCTTGCCTCCCTGTCTGTTGGCCTGGTGGGGAATGCTGCCCTCTTCTCTATGGTCTCTATGAGCAATAAACTTACCTGATTATCCTTATTTTCTTTCCCATTGGCTTTTACTAGACTGTGACTTAGGAGAAAGTTAAACTTTATTCACAGTTTGCTGAGATTTGGCATTTTGTTGTGAGAAGTTTTCCTAACTTTAAGAAAAATGATAAATCAAATTCAGGTCCTGCCAAATGAACAACAAGGAAAGTAAAAGGCTTGGTGCCCATAACAGTGGTTCTGGTGCCAGCCACGTACACTGAGCCTGGCACGGGTTCAAACGCAGCCCAGACCAGCCAGGCAACAATGACAACTACAACAGAAAAATGGCCAGGCATTGTGGTGGGCGCCTGTGGTCCCAGCTACTTGGGAGGCTGAGGCAAGAGAATGGCTTAAGCCAAGGAGTTTGAGGTTACTGTGAGCTGTGACAGTATGACACTCTACCGAGGGCAACATAGTGAGACTCTGTCTCAACCAAACAAACCAAACAACAAAAAAAGTAGAAAAGTAGAAATATATGCCCATTTTCTTACCAGTTAGAGAGAACACTTAGAGGGAGGAAAGAGGAGATCTGTGGAGAACTGCCTTCCAACAGACTTGCTTTGTTGTGCTTTTAGGAACTTTGTTTTCCAGCCAATGAGAAAGTTTGAAATAGCCTGTTGGATAACGAGGCACATTTTACGATTGCCCTAGACAACACAGAGTTAATCACAAGATGTGTGAATGAAGTTTTTCCCTCATCCTAACCAGCCTGATAAATACCAGAACATTCAATGAAAGCACCTGACACCATCTAGCCCCAAATGAACTGGAACATATTAGAATAATACCCTGACAATCCTTGGAGCTGTGAGAATTAATACATTATTTTTGTCTTCAGCTGATAAAATTGATGCAAAGACAGAGGTTCTGTATTAATAAAAATGTAAACAACGTGGCATTGACAGAACCTTGTAAAGGGTGGAAATGTGGCTGGAAAAATGATGTTCGAATTTATACCAGGGCTGGAAATGTGGTGGGAAAACAGGAAAGGGTGGAAAAATGATGCTCAATTTCATAACAGAGCTAGAAGAATGGTAAAAAACATGTTTTTGCAATTTGAAGGAAAAGTTACCATTCAAATAGTGGTTAAACAATTAGCAAAGTGGTAAAATGCATTACTGTGAAAAAATGTATTTAAAGTACTTGACTTGAGCATCTGACTAATGCAATCAGGCAGAATGTTGTAAATGTCAATTGATTAACTCTAGCAATTTGTGTGTCATCTGATAAGAGACAGATGACTTAATAAAGATTTTTTTTTTTTTTTAGATTTCAAGTGGAATGAAGAGGAAACAGAGAAGAGCAAAGTTTTACTGAATAATACTCTAATTCTTAGTCTTGTCTGGATGTAAAGATTTGCAAAGTGAAATAAAATTTTGTATTCAAAATCAAATCAAAGTTTTGTGCTTAGAATCTTTGTTAAGACCTTTGAAAGATTATAGGAAGTATCTACTGGTCATTCTGACGTTGCCCTAAAGGTCTTCTAAGAACCTTAAGTGTATTGCCCTTTCAGCATTTTGACCTCTGTAGAAAGATAGAAAGACAGATTATGAAGATGGTTTTTGGCATATAGACTAAACCCACAAAAGACATATGATAAATATATAAGCAACTCATAAAGTTTTAATAAAGTTGTTCTGGCAGGGCACTACTGACTTGGAGTAAAAAAGTAAAAGTAACAAAATTTTCTCTTTTTTTAGGAAAAAAGGTGAAAAGAAGAAAAGAACTTTAGGCTTCTAACTTCTGTTGAGAAGATGTCTGTGAAATAAAATATAATTAATTTTTGTGATAAATGAATTAGATTGCAAAGAGAAGATTCTGGATCAAAAAAATGTAGACAAGTACAATACATAATAATGAACTTGGAAGCCATTCTCATGGAAAAAAAACAGTTTCTTATTAAGGAAAATTCTCTCCCTCCTGAGGAGAATGACCAGGCAACATTTGCCTGCTTTGCATTTCAGAATTACCTGGTCTGGCAATCCTTATATTCCTTCAGATTTTTCCCTTTAGTAAGTTATTGTTGTTGTGATGATCCCAGTCCTAGTTCAATGCTGTGTAGCTCACCTGTCATTACCTGTC
This sequence comes from Perodicticus potto, assembly GCA_963574655.1. Lineage (NCBI taxonomy): Eukaryota > Metazoa > Chordata > Mammalia > Primates > Lorisidae > Perodicticus > Perodicticus potto. The sequence goes on along the minus strand of CAUYRH010009892.1, from coordinate 6,172 downwards.
AAGGTAAAGACAGAATTTGTTAAGATTGGCAGGCTCATGGAGCCATTTCCATTTACTTTCTGAGTTTACAATTGCAAAAAAAAATTTAAGCTTCTTTTGTAGTAAATTTACTTATAGATTCCTTTTATCAGAAAGAAACTCAAGTTTTATTTTAATCATCTGAAGAAAGTGAATTTGCTTCAGTGACTAAAAATAATGATTTAAATTAACAAATAGGGCATCCCTATTTGAATCTTTCCCAAATGGATGATGTTTTCTTATCATATAATAAGCTCTTCATTCCTGGAAGTGTTCAAGTAAAATAAGGGTGACAACCTCAGGAATATATGTAACAGAGAAAGAATTAGATTGACTACAGAATGAGAAATAAAATTCGTCTTGACATATAAAGATAATATTGAAAATGTGATAGAGTCAAGTTACTGACCCACTAAGGAAGGATCCCTTTCCTGGGAAGCATGTCCCTCCCAGGAAATAGTGAACAGACCAATCCAGGCCTCCCTAATCTTGTCCCATCCACCTTCCCAGGTAAAGCTATGGACAGACCAATCCTGGCTGCCCTAACCCTTTAAATCCCTGTCTGCCATAGCCCACACATGTGTGGATTGCTCCCTAGTCGGGAAACTCACCTCACCTGCATTCCAGGTGGACTAAAAGCCACTTTAATTGCACAAATTGGATCTCTGTTTTCCTTTTATCTCACGTCTCAGAATGATTTTATCCTTGAGTCCAGAACCTTTCAGAATGGCTTCCAAGAGACCTATGGAAAATCACTGGGATGTCAACTTCAAGAGGGTCACAGTAAAAGTGGTGTGACCAATAACCAATATTTTATTGTACTAGGAAAATTCTCCAAGTGGTAGCACATTTAAATAGCTTTTAGATATAATTCAATTTTTTATAATTGCAGTGAGTAATTGCTTTTATATGTTCTTTTATTTTTTTTGGCCTGGGTTGGGTTTGAACCCACCACCTCCAGCACATGGAGCCAGCACCCTACTTGATGAGCCACAGGCTCTGCCCCAATTGTTTTTATATGACCTAAACTATTCAAAATGCTGATTGATCATACATTTTCAAAATATTTGTAATTTTTTTCTTTTTTTCCTTTTCTTTTACTTTTTCTTTCTTTTTTGTTTTTGAGACAGAGTAGCACTCTGTTGCCCTTGGTAGAGTGCTGTGGCATCATAGCTCACAGCAGCCTCCAGCTCCTGGGTTCAAGTGATCCTCTTGCCTCCACCTCCCAAGTAGCTGGGACTACAGGCATCCACCAAACACCCAGCTTGTTTTTAGAGACGGGATCTCACTCTTACTCAAGCTATGCTCGAACTCCTAACCTCCAGAAATCCACCGGTCTCAGCCTCCTAGAGTACTAGAATTACAGGCGTGAGTCATTGTGCCCAGCAAAATATTTGTAATAATAATGTTCCTTAAATATACAGTCATTTAAATAAGACCAATTGACTTGCACATAGACCCAATGTCCCTAGGAGTTGTTGCAAAAGTAACTCAACTTGTTTCTGAATCTTTAAATTGGTCTAAATACTATATTTAAAAACACTGGTTATTACATTGGGAAGAAAAAAATGCATATTTTTTTAATAAGTAATGATGCTTTGTCCTTGGCAACAAATACAGATGATTTTGTTCTAAATTCACAACATAGTAAGGTATGAGAATGTGTCTGTGAACTTTAAGTATTATGTTAGAACTACTTCACTGTGATTTACAAGTGTGTTTTACTTAGTCTTTTAAGAAGAGAAAGTGTATATTCATTTAGAATATAGAGCTTTTCAGGGAAATTAAAAAAAAAAAAACCAAACAACAACAAAAACAAAGAAAACATGCTAATAGTAATGTTCTTCAGGCAATAAATACACTAGAGACTTCCTTAGTGGAAAAGGCTGCTGGAAAAAAAAATCTATTGACTTTCAAGAGAACTTGGTAATTAACCTCCTGGCAGTTTTCTCCAGGCTATTTTGTTAGTCTCAGCACAACAAGGGTGGCTTAATTCTACAAACAGAAATTACATAGGCTGTGAAACAAGATCCTTTGAAATAATAATGTTACCTTTACTAAATGTACCTATTAGAATTGGCATAAAGTAGAATTTTATTTCTCTGCCTTTATATTTTATGGTAGGGAATTTATTAGGGGAAAAAATTACAAAATAATGGGTTCTTCTTATACTGAATGTAGTTATAAGGATAAGAATTAATAAAAGGAAGACATAAATGGTCTTGTGGACTCTTTGATATTTAAGTTACATATTAATCTTATGAAATAAAAAAAAATAATTCCAGTTATGCAAATAAAATAAAGGACAAACCTCCCAATATCACGCTTTATGCAGACAAGGAGAATGAGGTTGGAATCTAAGAAGGCTAACTTCAGAGCCTATGCTGCTATACATGGAAGATGGATGGCTATTTAGTTGTGGAAGTCTGTATATCATTGCTGGGTGGTGGAATAGGGATAGAACCTCCTCATTTTCTGGCACTGAAAGATGCTTCAGGTTTATCTTGTATATTTTTGATTCCAATACTAGAATCAAAAATATCTCCAATGAGACCTGAATACCTATGGTTTGAAAATGGTGTTTGAAACCAAAATCTAGTCTCTAGAAGTGCTCATTGCTAATGAAAAAGTATTGCATCTAGGGCCTCTCAGTGAAAGAGCAAGCAAATAGGTGTGTAAATAACCATGTATATACATGTATCTATAAATATTTCTATTTGCAACCATGTGTACCTATATTAAGGAACATATGAGGTCTATGGAATGTCTCCAACTGAACCCACTACCAAATGGAATATTCATTTAGGTTATTAAATATGAAATTTACAGTTTCAAATCAAAAATGTCAAACAGGAAGCAGTACGATTAAGTAACGTATGTGTCTAAACTATTGAATCAATTTTGCCATCATAAGTTAATTAAGCCAGAAGCTTAATTAAGTTAAGATTAATTATGCAGGCAGCCAAGAAGCCTAGAGAGATAGTAGCAAAGAAATGGCAAAACACATTTTCCACAGCTTACGTATAATTAAATTTTTTTCCTTGCAAGAATTGGTCCAAAGCCCGGAAGATGTGGACATCTGTTGGTACAAAGTCAGGCGAATGCAGTGAATGACGGAGAGTTTCAAGTCCAGTTTCTGTACTTTGAGCAGTGTTGTTTGAAGGACATGTGGTTGAACATTGTCTTGCAAGAGGATTGGCCTGTCACTATTGGCCCATTTCACCTGCTTAATCACAAGCATCCTCATCATGTCATCCAGCTGGTTGCGGTAGACATACCCTATAATCCATTCACGAGGTTTTACAAAGTTATAGTGGATAATACTGGTTCTGGACCACCAAGAGACATCATTAGCTTTTTTTTTTATTATTCAATTGTGGATTGTGTTTGGGCACTTTATCCAACCATTATGCCAAATATCCGTGATATTCAAAAAGAATCCAGTTTTCACCACACATAACAATATGGTGTGCAAATGTTTTCTCTTTGTGTCATGGAAGCAAAGAAAGGCAAGTTTGAGACAATTCTTTTTTTGATGCTCATTTAATTCACATAGAAGCTATCTATCCAGCTTCTTTATCTTGCCAATTTGTTTGAAATGGGCCAATATGATTGGAATAGTAACGTCATACGTTGCTGCTATTTCATACAAAGGATGAAAAGGATTTGCTTCCACGACAGCTTTCAGCTTATCATTATCCCCTCAGGTCACCCTCCTGGCTGAATTCTAAGATTAAAATCAGCAGAACAAAATTTCTGAAATCATCAATGCACTAGGTGTTCATTAGCCGCATCCTGCCCAATCTCTCTTTGTATTTTGAGCTCTCTGTGCTGCATGGTCCACAATACAACTCGTATTTTAAAATAACATGATTTTTTTTCTTTTCCTGGTTTCACAAACATTGCTCTAAAAAATTGGAAGGTAATCACAAACCAGAATGTATGTTTGAAAAAAATGAAAATGTACCTTCACAAGAAAAATTAAAAAAGAAGCGTAAAACTGAAATGTCAGAGATATCAACTGATACATTTTTTCTTTCCCTGGCTTTGGGTTTTGTTTGTTCTTTTGGTAGTTCCTTGAGATGTAACATTCGGTTGTTAACTTGTGATCTTTGTGTCCTTTTGATGTTTGCATTTAAGGCTATACATTTTCCCCTCAGAACTGCATCTAATGAACTCTATAGATTTTGAAAGCTTGTATCCCCTTTGTCATTTGCTTTGTGGAATCTCTTGATTTCCATCTTCATTTATCCTTGACCCAAGGTTTATTCACAGTAGGTTGTTTCACTTCCAGGACCTTGTGTAGTTTTCAGTGTTCCTCTTGAATTTTTTTCTAATTTTATCCCATTGCAGTCTGAGAAAATACATGGTATGATTTTGATTTTCTTTTTTGAATTTTCTGCGACTAGTTTTGTGTACTATCATATGACTAATCATGGAAAATGACCTAGGTGGCCACGATAAAAATACATATTCTGTAGTTTGGGGTTAAAACATTCTACAAATGTCTATTGGGTCCATTTGTTCTAGAGTCCTGTTTAAGTCCAATATCTTTTTATTCATTTCTTTTATTCATTTCATGCTTTGATGGTCTGTCAGTTCTGTCACTGGAATGTTAAAGTCCTTGGAATTTAAGATGCTGTTGTTTATTTCTTTGCTTAGATCCAGAAGAATTTGCTTTATTAAACTGGGAATTCTTGTGTTAGATCCATATACAGATGGTGCCCAGAAAACTATACACATTTTAAGGGATATTATGTATACATTAATTTTCAAGGTTGAATCAGAGGTACTGTTACTGGTCAAGTATACCTAGATATGCTCTGCACATACATTTTATCTGCAATTCATACATTTTTTAGAAATGGTCAATGTTACTTCCAACAAGACCACCTAAATTGTGTATGCATTTCTTGGCATCCTCCTTATATTTAAATCTGCTATCTTTTATTTTTGAATGGTTGACTTAAAATCTGTGTTATCGGATATGAGAATGGCTACACTTGCCTGCTTTTGCACGACAGTTTTATTTTCTATCCCTTAATCTTAAGTCTCTGTAAGTTGTGGTTTAGATGGCTAAACTTGCCTGCTTGAATGGCCACACTTGCCTGCTTTTGTATGGAATATATATATTTTTTCTATCCTTTAATGTTAAGTCTGTGTGTGTTGTTGTGGTTTAGATGTTTTTTCCTGGAGACAATAACCCCTTGCATTATGTCTAATCTTCCACACTGTCTCTGTCTTTTGAGTTAAACATTCAGATCATTCACATTGGGTGTTGATATTGATAGGTGGGATGCTGTTCAGTGGATTATGTTGGTTGATATCTTATTGGTTTGTTTCTTTCTTTACCATGGTTTGATAGAAGCTGTGAGCTATAACCTTTAAGTGTTTTTACACTGGGGGTATTTATTGTGCTGTTGCATGTACAATGTACATTTGAGCATTTCCTGTAGAGCAAGTCTAGTAGTGAAAAATTTACTTAGTACTTGCTTGTCTAGAAACCATTTCTCCATCATTTATAAAACTTATTTTGTAGGATAAAAAATTTTTTGGCTAACTGTTATTCTGTTGAAGAAGATTAAAAACATGGCTACAATCCCTTCTAGTTTTTAAGGTCTCTGTGGAGAATTATGCTGTTAGCCTGATGGGATTTTCCACTATAGATTGGTTGTTGCTTTCATCTTACAGCTTGTAAAATTTTCTCCTTCATTTTGATTTTAGTCTAAATTTCTGTAGGATGTCTGTCATTAATTCTGAATAGCTCTTGGCCGTTGTTACTTGATATTTTTTTCTCTTCTCATGCGCTTTTGGAATTCCAGTTATGTCTATGTTATATCCAACAATTGTCAAAATTATTGAATATTGTATTCTTTTTTATCATGCTCTTTGTGTTTGTGATTCAGACTAGACATTTTTATGGGCCTGTCTTCAAGCTCATGGTTTTCCTTGGCCATTTTCAATCTATAGTGAGACCATCAACAGTAGTCTATATTTTGTTGCCATGCATTTTATTCTACCATAACCTTTTAAAGGTTTTTTAAAAATAGTTTTGATGCCGGAATGTCAGGCTCTTGGTCTCGGCAATTCAAAGAAGGAATCGACGGACCACAAGAGTAGTGGTAAGTGAGAATTTATTTACAAGAAAGGAAAA
>CAUYRH010009889.1:0-71165 GCA_963574655.1 Perodicticus potto | reverse complement strand
GTTCAAGTGTTCCTTTTCTCCACATTTACAACATCTCTGATTTTGGGATTTTGGGATGTGGGCTAACCTTACTGGGGTTAGATGATATCTCAAAGTAGTGTTGATTTGCATTTCTCTGATGATTAAGGATGATGAACATTTGTTCATGTGTCTGTAGGCCGTGTGCCTGTCTTCCTTAAAGCAAAGTGTTCTTTTGTTCAGTAAATATTTGCTTAGTCTTAATAACTGTGAGGCACCATGGTAGGCATTAAGCTAGCCCCAATAAGCTGTGAAGAAGACAGATGTCAATCCTGGCCTTGTGATGTTCATGGTATAGTTAGGAAGCCAGTTATTAAGCAAATAATTATATAAATAGTGAATTATTTCAATTATGCTGAATACTATACAAGAGAGACTATTCATAGTGAATACCTAGTAAATAAGAGCAAATATTTTCTGAGTGCCTATTATGTGCTGGGCACTATGCCAGGTAGAAAATTGAGTGCAAGTGCACAATCGGGATGAAGAGTGGAGGCATTTCATCAAATTCCATGTCAGATCAGTGTGAGGCTAAAGAAGCCATCTCCTTTCCTGTTGATAATCAAGGAAGTTTTGGGAGAAGCAGGAATTTCAGAAGATGCTTAGTTTATTTCATTGGAAAGAGAACAGACCAAGTTGAAAATAGGCCTTCTTTCCCCCAAGATTAGTTCCTGGGGAACTAATTAGTGTAAGTCTTATAATATGAAGGGTATCTCTAGCATGAGTGGCCTTTGTATCTGGCAAGAGAGTTTAAGAGACATGTGTGACAAACCAAGGGACCAGACTTTCCCTCTGAGATGAATGCTAAGTGCTCAATTTGTTTCAGAACTTGGCATAAAGTCTGAGCAGGCAACAAGTCGTAACTACACGCTGTTTTCAGCTACTGATTCAAATATCTCATATAAATATAGTGGTTCTGCTGGCAAGCTATTTTCTAATCTGGCCTTTTTTATTCCCCTTCTTAATTACCCTGATCTAGGATGAACAGCCTGAGAAACAATGACTAATGCATCCCAAATTATCTCAGCAAGGTAACCACACGATTTCAGCTTCTCTTGATTTTGTGCTGGGTCTAGTGGTTCTTATCACATTAGGTGTGTGCAGAGAGGACTAAAGATCTTCCAGGCTGGGGCTCGTCATCAATTAAGACTGTTGTCCTTTGCTGTGGGGTGCCACTCTCTCTGTGGCATAGCCTATAAAGACAGAGATGCCTTTCACTTTTTGTGCTGTCTAACAACCAGTCAGTCGATTGGAAAGCCTTGTGTTGCAGCTCAGACTGCAAGAAGTGTTTGAGTCAAGTTGTGGTAGCTAAGGAACCTGATTATCTTCCTTCCCTCTGGGCCCTTAGCTAATGAAGTCGTGTGCAACTTAGGACTCGACACAACAGGTGAAAGTCTGTTTACCATAGCTTTGTGAAGAAAGTCCTATTTGTACTCTAGTATTACACATGAGATTCAGAGGTTCACTGTCCTACACAAAAGTAGATAGCCAGCAAATATTCAAACCCAGGTTTTTAGATGACAGTCAGTCCAATGCACTTTGCACTGTGCCCCACTGCTTTCTATGGTTTCTGAAGAAGGTAGTGATATGATCTGAGCTGTAATTTCAGAAGATACTCAAACCAAAGTGTCTTTATCATGGATTATAAAGGAGCAAAACTGGAGATGCAGAGACTTGAAGATTTTTGAAACAGCCCAGAGAAGTGAACTATGAATTAGTGTTATAGGAATAGGGATAGAAAAGAGGAGATAGATCCAAAAACCTTAATGGAAGGTGTATCATCCTGAACTGATAGGGACTGAAGAGTCATAAAGACTATGAAATGAAAAGGTACTAAAATCATCTGGTCCAATTCTCTCTATTTTTTTTTTTAATTTAAGGTTAATGTGAAGGTACAAACTAGGTTACAATATTTGCATTTGGTAGGTAAAGTCCCTCTTATAGTTGTGCCCCCACACAAAAGGTGTGCTATATTCCCTTACATTGTGCCCATTAAGTGGGAGCACCCCAATCCCTCTATCATTAAGAGTATAATTATGTCCACTTTTATAGGTAAGGAAACTCAAATGTGATTCAGCCTAAGTGACTAGTTCAAAGACCTAAGCTAGTTTGGGCAGAAAGGAGCTGGAACTCTGAACTATTTCTTCCTAGTGCAGTCTTCTTTCCACTACTAAAGCATGTGGTCTCCCAAATCTCTTTTTTGGTTGTCTGTTTTTTAATTCAAAAATATTTTATTGAAGTACATAAAAGTACACCAATCATACGTGCATGACAATGAACTTTAACAAATAGCACACTCAAGTAACAAGCACCTGAAACAAGGCACAGATATTTCTGGCAGCCCTGAAGACTCTTGTGACACTTTCCAATCTCTCCCCCACAAAGATAATTTCTATCCTGACTTTCTCTCCCTCTTTTAAATAACCGCCCCATGGGCCATATCAGATTGAGAAATTGACTATTGCGATCCTCTTGTTGGTGGATATTTAGATTATTCCTGTGTATTTGCTGCCACAACAAACAGGGCTGCATTGAACAGCCATGAGCGTGTTTCTTTGTTTGTGTGAGCAGGTATTACTCTAAAATAGGGTCCAAGAAGATTGCACAGTGGAAGGGTTAAGGGCTTTGTACATTTTGATGACTTCTGCAAAGGCTTTCCCAAGTCACACTCCCAACCCTGGCATTTGAAAGAGTCATTCCCTGTCTTCTTGGCAGCACAGGATATCATCAATCCTGTGAATTTTTGCTAATTTGACAGGTCAAAAATGACAGCTCCTTATTGCTTTGTTTGCATTTCTCTGATGAATAGTGGATTTACACATATTTTTCAAATATGTTTACTAGCTCTCTGTGTTTCTTTTATCAGTCATTTGTAATATCCTTTATCCATTTTCTTTTTTTTTTTTTATTGTGGACTTGTAAAGGTTCTTTTCATGTCATAGAAACTAATACTTTTTGTTAAATGTGTTACAGATGTTTTCTCATGTATTTTAACATTGTCTATTCTATGTTCTTTCGCATCAAGTCTGTTTTATAGAGTTATTTCCCTTTTGTAGATTCCCCTGTTATTCCCGAAGGTATGGAAGAATCACACCTTCTGGACTTTTCAGAGCAGCTCCAGTATCACAGTCTTTCCCATTGCCCCTCAAAGTGCAATTACATACGTCTCATCATGTTTTCCTAATTGTAGAATCAGAAATTTTAGTCATTCCACCTCTAATTGTTGGCAGTAAACTTCTTGGTTTATTTTCTAAACTGGCTCCAGGTGCTCTTTGAGAGAAAAATAGGGTAGCAGGACACACCTGTCTTAGAGCTGCGGCATCTGGAATGTGCTAAAGGGAATGCAAATATGGTGTAAACTCTGGTCATTCTAACATTGTGTTCCCAGCTGTCTTCTGTTATGACACTCAGACAACTTAGGCACTTTGGAATGTTTGGTTGCCACGTGAAAGTGTTCGGTTACACAGAATGAGGTCTGCAAAAGTTCTGTCTGGTATCTATAAAGGGAAATGCAACTTCTTCCTTTAGCACATGGAAAATCTCTTAAATTCCTATCCGTATTATTTAGGACTATAAAAATTAGTCTTATCTAAGAAATAAAGAGTTTGCTAATCAAACTTTTAAAATACTGTCACCATAATATTTAACCTATTTATGCAACCATTTTGGAAGTATTCTCAGCAGTAGACAGTTGCAAACAAATAATATGCTGATATGTTTATTCAGCAAACATTTATTGGATGCCTAAGGTGTGTCAGGTGATATTGGATTGGAAGGTAAATATGCTAATTTCTAGCAGAAACTGAGACTGGAGTAAGACCTGGCTTCAGTCTATAAGGTGCCTACATCTGGTAAATAGATATTATTCCCTTCCATTGATGAAAAACATTTCCCTAGAAATATTAGGGAAGGAACCACATTTGTTGGGTTTTAGTTAGAATTACTGAGTTTACACAAAAGTAATAAAGCTGAATTCACTCTCATTTAATCAGTACCAGTGCCTATTTCTTGAATTTTTCTCTCAGGAGCCCCATTATTATACTCTGTTTTTCAGGAAAAGCTGATGTGGGCATTCAACTAAGCAAAAAAGATGCCTTGTCCTTTTCCAAAATTTCTTTTGTCCAAGTGTTAGTGACACCTTTCAGTTATATAAGTGGAAATGATCTTGGTTTGGATTGATGGCAAAAATAAAACAAAAAAGTGAGATGGGGGCTTAAGCCTGTTTAATCCTTAAGTGTCCTAAGAAATGACACACTTTTCACTGAGAAATTTTCTGGGGTGATAATTGGCTTCCTGTTGTAGACTGAACATGGCTTGAGAAGAAAATACTTCCCCTAGATTATGAAACAGGCAGTGTTGGTATTGTATTTCTAAAATTAATTCAGTAAACACTTGTTCCAATAATTGGGCTCCATAGAGCTTCATTCTGAGGGTACATTTTCATTTCTGTGTAATTTAAAGCTTTCTTGAGAGTACGTAGGCTTAAAAAATGGGCATGAATATTGAAGTGATCATCTTCTGCCCCTCTGTACCTTACCTTCTAAGCCCCACTCAAGCTGTGTTTGAGGTTTAGACCCAGTGAAGAAAGCTCTAAAGAATCAGATCTTCAAGGATGATTCTATAATTTTGAATTCTTTCCCTTTGCACCCTGCCCTCCCCACAACACACATACTCATACCATTTCTCACAATTATTCTTTGAAAGGATCTTTGCTTCCAAGAGAGCCCCGAAGTTATTTTTACAATTTAGCAGCAGCCCAGTAATTCTATCCCCTTTGCTTTGGAGCAGGTGTTCAAGTCTTTCAGATTTCTTTGGCCACTCATGGTTATTTTTCTTCCAAGACAAGAATTTGTAGCCCTAAGCATCTCCAAAAGAGCCAAGAAATCCCCACAGAGAGGTCTACTGATCAACTGAAATCTTAGTTAGGAATAAGAAAAGAATCAGAGAATCCAACAAGGTGGTGGAGGGTGGGCTGGTGTGGTGGGAAAAATAGATCATCTAGTTCAGGGTTTGTATAACCAACATGCCTGAGAGGTACGCTTACATTTATATCTGTTTGGCACTACAGCAGTGATCCTTGTGAGGGGCCTGTGGTGGCTAGAAGGAGGTATTCCTATTGGAGCAGCTTATAAAAAATATTTTCAGAAGGGCATATGCGTAGTTTTAGAAAACTACTTCCACATCCCCCAGCTTATAATTTAAGTAAGTTTCCAAACATCCTGCAGCAGTTCAGTTGCAGAACTATGACTGGATCCCATGTCTCAGGACTCCTTATCCTCTTTTCTTTTTCTTTGTATTCTACTATGGTAAAGAGAAAATAGAAAGGAAATAAGACAGCAAGTGAGGAAGAAGGGAAAAAGAAAATAACTGCCTGTGATGGTGTGCCTGCCTCCATTATCACTTAGTATCACAAAAGTTTCAAATAGCCTGAACCAGAAGTGGGGAATTTGCAGCCATGAGGCCACATGTGGCCTTCTGGATCCTTTAGTGTGCCCTTTTGACTGAATCCAAATTTTATGGGTCAAATCCTTTTAGTATTTGTTCTGTGATAATAGGGATTAATCACAGGGATTTGTTCTGTGAAGTTTGCATTTGGTTGAGGGGTCACTCTTGAGGATCTGGAAGGCCATATGTGAAGGCTCTTTACTTCAAATCATAGCCTGTTTTACCAGGCAAGCTCCTTTGAGCCTTGTTACAGTAACACTGAACTCCTTTCTGGAATATGCCCTGTGCATTCAGTCTAGTCCCTGTACCCAGAAGATCCTCCTTCTCTTAACAAGCAAATCTAATTTGCTCCCTCAAAATGAAAATGATTTAACAAAAGTTTTTGTATACTTTTTGTTAAGATATCTGCAAGTATTAATGTTTACTAAATAAATATACAGTGTACTTACACAATTTTCATCTTTTTTGAAGAAAAACCTTGCCAAAGCCCAGTTCCAACATGGCCGTCTTTACCAATGAGCCTACCATGATCTCCCACTCTGAGTTAAATTCTCTGTGTTCAAATTAGTATCTTCCCCTTTTATAGCACTATTTCTTGTCCTGTATTGTAGGAATTTATATAGATATATTGATTCTCCCAGCTGATAAGTTCATGAAGGCAAGGGCTATGTCACATTCATCTTTATATTTCTTTGATCAGTACCTGTCACAATGTTACATGTAGAGTAGGCAGCCAGTAAATGCGTTGAATGAATAACTTTTTCTTATTTTCATAGTATTTCTGTTCTTAAACTCAAAATATTTTCTGCTAGATTATCCATTCTGCAAAGACAGAAACCTCATCATATTTTTTTATTCGCCTATCCATTCATTCATTGATACATTCATTCATCCCACAAATACTTAGCACCTGCCTACTCTGTACCAAGCACTGATTTAGGTGATAGATATAGGTCAGTAAATAAAACAATGTCTGTTGTTGCCCTCATGGAGCATGCATTCTAGTGAGTGAGACAGATGATAAATAAACAAATAGATATAAGTTAAAGTACTTAGTTACCTAAAAAATAATGAAGTAGGTTAACAGTACACAGAATGAACAAGGGCTGCAAGTTAGCTAGGTGGTTGGGGAAAGCCTGTTTCAGTTTCCTTTATAACACGACGACTGATTCTACCCGCCAGTACCTAGTGCAGAGCTAAACATAAAGTTTATTACCAGTAAAATATACTTTCACAACATCCTTATGAGGTGGTAGGATAAGAGCCAATGTTGATTATGGCTTTAAAGCTTGGGTTCTGGAATCCTGGGCTGGGAGCAGCCATAAACTAGTCTGTGATCTTAAATAAGTAACTAGAGTCTCTAAGTTTTAGTATTCTAAATCTGTCATATGGAGAAAATAGCACCTACCTCATAAGGTATTTTTGTGGATTACATGAAATAATCAATGTTAAATTGCTTATTTTGAGATAATGAATGTAAAATTCCTCAGAATATAATAAATAGTCCAGAAATAGACTAATTCATATAGGGAACATATCAAATCAGTGGGAAACATAGAGACTGTTGAATAAATGGAGCTGGAAAAATGGTTATCCTTATGGAAAAAGATGAAAATAAATCCTTTCTTGTAGCATATACAGTATCAATTAAGAATATAAATTTCAGAAACAAAATTTCAAAACTTTTAGTAGAAAATGTTAGGTCATAGTTTCCTAACCTTGGAATAGTAAAAAATGTCTTAAGGCACAAATAAAATTGACTATAAAATAAAAAACTGGTAAATAAATTTAAAACTTTGTTCACCAAAATGCACCTTAAAGAAAGAAAGAGAGAAAATAATCACAAAACAAAACTGACAAAAAATAATTTCAAGAATACATAAAGAAGTTGTCAGAATTATTATTATTTTTATTATTGGGGCTTCATTGAGGGTACAAAGAACCAGGTTACACTAATTGCATTTGTCAGGCAAAATCCCTCTTATAAATGTGTTCCTCCCCCAAGAGGTGTGCCAAACACGGTGACCCCTACCCCCTCCCTCCTTCCCTCTCTCTGCTCCCCCATCAGAATTATTAAAAAAGGATAAGCAATCGAAGAGAAAAATGGACCAAAGATATGAATAGACACTTAACAGAATTGCAGACATGTAAGGCCAATTAACTTTTGAAGAGAGATTTAACATTAGTATGAATCCATAAAATGCAAATCTAATCACAATGTTATTTTATACCCATTTGATTGACAAAAAATAAAAAGTGGCAATACCAGTTGGGGTTGGGGTTTTGCAGTTGGGGCTCCTGGAAAAAACAAAGTGCTAATTTCCTAAGGCATCCATTGTACATAAAGGATTAACTTCTCTCCTATGAATCTAGAATGGTATTAGATATATACTGACCTTGGATAATTAAGGAAATAGTCACACAAATATCTTTTGTGTCCTGTGGTTCAGATAAGATACTAGGCTGAAAAAGCCAAATGTTAGACATGTAAAATTCTTCAGAATGTAAGAGAGAGCCCAGAAATGAGGAGGCAGGTGATTTCTCGTATGTTATTGGTAAGAACATTTATATAAATTACTACAATCCCTCTGGAACACATTTTGGCATTATCATAATGAAAGTTGAACATTCATATACCCTATGACCACCAAACTCTACTCCTAAATACCCAAAATAACCTTTTTTCTCATGCATAACAGGAGACACAGCTTGTTTCTATAGCAGCACAATTCAAATTACAAAAATCTAGAAACAAAGTAAATCCCATCGACATTAATAATGGATCGCTAAAATGTGGTATATTCATACAGTAACATATTATACAGCATTCAGAACAAATAACTATAGTCACACACAAAAGTATGGATTAATTTTAGCAATATGTAGTATAATATTGGATAAAAAAGGAAGCCTTAATAGATTACATAGAGCATGTTATATTGCTAAACAATGCTAAAAATAAAATTAAAATATATAATTATGAGATTACATATAGGTCTAATAAAAGTGTTTAAAAAGAAAAGCAAAGGGGAAACGAACATAGGATTTACGATGATGTTTACCTTGCCTGGAAGGAGAAGGGGCATGTGGATTGGGAGAAAGGATAGAATGACCCTTAAAGTTAGATGTAGATTATTGTCAGGATCTTAGTTTTATTTTGGGTTGTGAATTTCCAGGTGCTTATTAAATTAAAGATAACTGGCTAAATAACCAGGAGACCAGGGCTGAGAGTGTGTAATGTACCAACTGTCATGATTTATTCAATTTTATGCATGTGAGATCCTAAAATAAATAAATAAAATAAAGCATTTAGTCCAAGGTTTCTGATACAAAATAAGGCTGGGTAAGTGGCAGTTGTCATTGCTGGCATTTCTTCTTCCTCCTACTCTTCCTCAATTTTCCTTCTGTTAAATAATCATTATCTTCCTATTTTGCTTGAGAATTAATAACTCTGAGAAATATTAAGTTGCATGAGATTGCCCCAAATGAGAAAGAAAACTAGGTTTAAAATGTAATAGTTCCTGAGTTTTCAACCTTTTATAAATCCATCGAAACTTTTTCTTTGACTTGTACTTTTCTTAATTTTGAAAGTACTCTGCACATGTACTTTTAGGATGTTACCAACACCAACAGCTTTAATCTCTGCATTTTACGACTTTGGTACTCAAAACCATAATAGCATATTAACCTAATAGTGGCAGATGGTCTTGAATTAGGGTACTCTGCTGGAAGATTATAGTGTATGATGAATGAGTGGTTAGAGAAAAAATGTGCTTTTAGCCTGGATCTGTAAAGTCTGTTGGCTGTGACTTATTTATTTATTAAGACCTTACCTAGTACTTTCACTTTATTCTTTCCTGCAAACATTCCTCTGTTCCCACCATTTAAATATCTGAACTATGCTTTTTTAGAAGAACATATTTTTAATGTCATAGTGGAGAAAAACTGACTTGAAATCAGTGGTTGATTTCAGTGTTCTTTTGTGTGAGAGGATTCAGTACATAATAGGAAAAGAAAACTGAATGACTAGCAGATGAAACCATATGAAAAGATTGGACTGTGTATACCCTTTTAAGCATGAGCATCTTAAAATTTAAGACAAATAGGGGAACTTCTACTTCTAGGAGGATGGAGTAGATGTGCTTTTTCCTATTTCTCCCATTAAGTACAACTGGAAACACTGGATATGATATATTAAAAATCATAAGACTGAAAGTTGGAGAGAAGACAGACTGTCTAGGGACCTCACAACCTGAGTTCCCTGGATTTTCCTTTTGCTTTATATATCTCACACTTAGAGGTGAAAAAACTGGTATCTCAGAAACACCAATTGTTTATTAACAAATAAAGCCTGTGGTCTTTAGCCAAAATCCTGTCTTCTTTAGCCAAAGGACCAGGAAAGAGCACCTATTAAGATGGAAAATATGTAGACACTAGCCAAGCTGTCTATTTTTGTTAAATACCACAAAAGAAGAACTATGGCCTAGGGCAGGAACTAGATTTCCACCTTCACAAAGTTCTCATGAGACCTTCCAATACTCCTGCCAGGGACATCCACCAGGGTACTATGAGAAAAGGCAAAGTACTGGTCTGAAAATTTTATTCCAACTAGACAGAAATGATCTACACACACACACATTCACTCACTGTATCAGGAAAGAGCATCTAGGTAGCCTGGACTTCCATTCCTCCCTGAGAATTGATAGTCATGAAGTCACTCCTACCCACTGAGGTGGTGTCAGAGGAGACCTACTGGAAATTCATGATTCTCTTCATTACACAGAAGCCCACTCCCACAAGGTATCTTTGATGACTAATGGATTGCTGGAACTCCCCACCCTTGCCCATTAGTAACAAGATCACTTCTCAAGATGTCAATGGAAGTCAAGTGGGGAACCTGGACTTCTACATCCACTTGGCAGTAATGAGGCAATGCCCATTATCCCTTGCCAGAATAATGTTAAACAATGCCAACAAAGCAGAAAGTTTAAATAAGACCCAGACTCTCATAACATACTACCCAAAATGTCCACATGTCAGTTGAAAATAACTCATCACACCAGGAACCCAGAATATTTCAAATAGTTCATAATAGTTTAAAAATAATTAATCCAATTGGAAAATTTATGGAGGACATGAACAGATACTTCATGAAAGAGTATGTGCTGATCGCAAATAAGTATTTTAAAAGATACTCAATATCATTAGCCATTAAGAAAATGCAAGTTCAAGTCACAATGAGATATCACCTATCATAATAGCTAAAATGAAAAATAATGACAACACCAAATTCTGGCCAGGACACAGATACTGAATCACTCATACACTGATAGTGGGGATATAAACTGGTATATCCACTGTGGGAAAGTTGGGTATTTCTTAAAAACCTAATCATAAAACTTTATGTAATATGACCCAGCCATTGTACTCTTGGGCATTGATCCCAGAGAAAGGAAGACTAATATACACACAAAAATCTGTACATAAATGGTTTATAAAAGCATTTTGATTCATAATAGCCAAAAACTACAAACAACCCAAATATCTTTTAATGGGCAAATGGTTAAATCGTGGTATATCCATACCTTGGAATGCGAATAAGCAATAATGAGGATAAAAGTTTTGAGGTATGCAACAAAGTAGATGAATTTCCAGAGAATTACGCTGTATGAAAAAGGGCAAACCTAAAAGGTGGCATGCTATATGATTCCATTTATATAACGTTTTTGAAATGACAAAATTATAGAAGTAGTGAAGAGATTGGTGGTTTCCAGAAGGGAGTTTGAGAAGAGGGAAGCAGGTATGACTATAAAAGTCGGGCAACATGATTACCTTGTGGTAATGATAATGTTCTGTGCATTGACCATCTCAATGTCAATATCCTGATTGTGATATTGTACTGTGGTTTTGTAAGTTGCTACCATTAAGGGAAAATGGATAAAGAATACATAGTACCTTTCTATAGTATTTCTTATATCTGCAGATGAATCCACAATCATCTCTAATCAAAAGTTTAATTAAAAAGAAAAAAATTGAGACAAATGACCACTCAAATGTCAGGACACTTAAATATAGCTAAATCTCCATTCTGAAAAGCAGTGGCAAAGAATAGAAACAATAGGAATTGGCCAGGGCCTTTTTTGAATTCTTAACCTATTCAGCTTCTTTCCTCTCTGGCCATCTTAAGGCACAAAGAATTCAACCACAAAAAAGGTTAATTTTCTGCTGTTTGACACATCTTTAGGCAGAGAATGTGTAAGTGCAGGAACTAAGCAGGATGTTTCTTGGAGCTACACTGTGTAAATTCTATAGATCTGTCCCTCAAGGCCAATATTCATTAACTACATGACCTTGTTCTTTCTCCTGTACATCTTGGACGAAATGCATTCTGCATGTCTGCAGGGGTGAGAAACATGAATTTGTAAGGCAGCAAGTATGTGCATGATTGAGCATGGGTATGCTAATGCTGGCAAGGCTAGGGGAGCAGGAACAAGACAGGTATGAGTGATAGATACATGCTGTCACATCCCCACAGGGAATTTGGCATCCTTAGTCTAAGGAAAACATTGAAGATGAAGAGACTAGAAAAGTGGCTAATTAAGATTTGAGGATTCTTATAGAAAATATGAAAATTTTATACTTTAGTCACAGGAAATATTCTGAAAAATTATGTAGCATTGTGCCTCCAAAGGTGAAAATTCATTTACCACAGTGCAGGGTACATTATGCCAAGACATTTGGAAGTGAAAGCCTTTGCCTACATAAATATGCTTTGTGCTTTCACAGTTTTCATCTTTTTCAGAGGCAACCATTGCCAATCGCCTAGCCTAGCTAGTAAGTTAGAATTTTTATGCTATGGATTGTTTTCTGAGGCCCAAGGTCAATTTGCTGATTAATAGTCTTCCTTTTCCTTAATAGACCCTCATCTCCAGCATATCCATCCAGAAAGTGGGCAGAGTATGCCAAGGGGTTATTTTTGTTGAACACAGTTTTAAGCAGGAGAACCATTCAGTTTAGAGAAAATATTAATGACTTGAGTCAAGTTACAAACCCCAAAGTAGTATAAACATATTCTTAGTTCTCCTTCAGAACCTGCACAGGAGAAGTAACTTCAAAGAGGAAATCAGTGTTAAACAAGTAATATTGGAGAGTCTCTCAGGGCAGGACATGATTTAGCCATAAAGAATATCCAAAGTAAAGTACACTGTGCATAGACAGTGTTCAGAGGCAAGGTTCAATATTTATTGATGGCATTTCCAACGAAGTTAGAATATCCATAGGCAGCTTTGCCAGCGAAGTAGAACATCCATAGACAGCATTACCAAGAAAGAAAAACATCCATAGACAGTATTTCCAGAAAAGGTATAACATCCGTGACGGTCTGCCCAAGAAAGATTCAACATCCATGAATAGCATTCCCAGGAAAATTACAACATCCACAAGTAGCACTTTGAAAGAAGGTACAACATCCTTATCAATAAGTGTGGCACTCTAGCTATCAGGCATCCGAGTCCATATCTCTTTGTGGAAGTGTCACCCAGCCCAACTGTCTGATGTGAGCAGCAATGGAGAAAGAATTAGAATAACAATCCAGTTGTTCCTGGATTTATATTTTTATTGTGATCTTGTAAGAGGTAAATAGGTCAAAGAAAAAGAAGAGTTTTGCAGATGTCAGGTTAGCATTAGAAATGTTTGAAAATCAGAAGTTTTTCCCTATATCATTTTTCTTTCTTTTATAACTTACAAGCCTGACAAACGTTTGAGGGGTAAAAATTGCATCATGAAGCCTGACCTAAGATATGACCCCACGTGCTTAGTACTTAGAGGCACATGGAATGCTAGAGCCATAGAATCATAAAGATTACATAGGTACATCTTCACGTCTTAGATGAGGAAACGGCACAGAAAACAAAGTTGACCAAAGTCACATAACTCTCGATTCCCACTCCAGTGCTGTTTTTATGTGATAATAATAATTGCAATAATAACAATAGAAGTAATAATAGCTAATATTATTTTGTGCTCTTACTATACGAGGCACTGTCTTAAGAGCTATACATGGATCATCTCCTTTATTTATCATAACAATCTGAGATACAGAGAAGTTTAACGATATTGTTCCATAACGCCTTTAAAGATTTTCATATTATTGGAGCTTGGATCATAAGATTACCAAACTAGATTTTCAGGTTAAAATCACGTGATCGTTCTGATATAATTCAGGTCTGCAGAATTCAGACTGCTAAGTTCTGAAATACACAGACTGCTGTGTATTTCAATGAAGATGTAATTTTCAAGGACAGTCTGGTAAGGCTCTATATTTTATGTGACATGGTCTGTTCCTTAACTCCTATTCCCATCAGAATGGAGTTTTTCAAACTTCTTGACTTTAGGAAGCTTACTTAAGATACAAGCCTGATGAAAGGTTTGCAAGACAGGCATTGAGCACATAGATTTTGTCATATTTTTCACTAATGGATAACTAAGTTATAGTGTTTGAAAGAAAATCACAGTTGGCCAGGCATGGTAGCTCACAGCTGTAATCCTAGCACTCTGGGAGGCTGAGGCAGGTGGACTGCTTGAGTTCAGGAGTTCGAGACCAGCCTGAGCAAGAGTGAGACCCTGCCTCTAAAAAATAGCCAGGCATTGTGGCAGGCACCTGTAGTCCCAGCTACTTGGGAGGCTGGGGCAAGAGGACCACTTGAGCCTAAGAGTTTGAGATTGCTATGAGCTATGGTGCCATGGCACTCAACCCCAGGGTGACTGAGTGAGAACCAAACTTGTCACCCTGGGATAAAACCACCTTGATGTCAAGGCAACAAGACTGTGATGTTTGAATCAATGTTTGGGCCTGCATGGTACTGATTAGTTTTGCTCTCAGGAAAAAAAAAAAAAAATCAAAATGGAAAAAAAGATCAAAATGGGAAACTTTTTCTGTCTCAAAAAAAAAAAAAGATATCATAGTTAATGTATACCTGTGTTTTAAAAGCAGTGAGTTGACATATTAGATTTATTTCATAAATCTGTATAATTCATGTATTTTGGGCATGTCAAGGACTGTAAGTTTATCCTCTGAGATACATGTGTTCAACTGTGACAGGTTGGGAAGAGATTTTACAGTTCATATTTTTTTGTGTAATTTCATATTTCTTTCATTTTTAGTTGCAATATAATGTACATATTTATGGAATATATATTGATATTTCAGTACATGTATATAGTGTGTAATGATCAAGTCACAGTGATAAAGCATATCCATCACCTTAAACACTTACCTTTTGTTTGTGCTGAGAACATTCAAAATCCTCTATTTTAGCATTTTGAAACTATTTAATAAATTATTGTTATCATTTACCTTAGAGTGCTGCAGAACACTAGAGCTCATTTCTCCTATCTAGCTTTAATTTTGTGTTCATTAACCAATCTCTCCCTATCCTCCCCTCTCCCCTGCCTTAAGATCCTGCAATCCTACTGCTGGGTAATTATTCAAAGGAAAGGAAATCAGTATGTCAAAGGGATACTTGCACCCCTATGTGTATTGCAGCACTATTCACTATAGCTAAGATATGGAATAAACTAAGCATGCACCAACAGATGTATGGATAAAGAAAATGTGGTATACACTTTGAAATACTATTCATCCATTTAAGAAATGAAACCCTGTGTTTGGCAGCAACATGGGTGTTCCCGGAGGACATTATGTTAAGTTAAATGAGTAAGGCACAGAAAGATAAATACCACATGTTTTCACTCATACGTGGGTACTGAAAAAATGAGCTAATGGAAGCAGAGAGTAAAATTGTGGGTATTACAGTTCAGCTTTTATGAAAGATTTGTGCCATTCACATCAATCTCCTTAATGTTTTCAAAGAGGAAGCCTAAACTGACAGACTGCCAGAGATGGATAGGCAAGCATAGAGATAGGAGTGGACAGAGATGGACACAGGCAGGGACAGGCAGACAGGGAAGGTTACACCATGAAAAAGAGACCAAAACATGTACAGATAAAGGGATAGAAATCAAAAATTATAGAGAAGTAGAAGCATATCAGGAAAGATGGACAGACAGAAGCAAAAAGGTGAAAAGGCAGACAGACAGACATAAAAGAAAAGGAAAAGGAGGGACAGAGACAGCAGTGAGGAACAGGGAGAGAGACTTGGAGGTAGACTGAAATAGACAGAAAAGGTAGAATGGGGAGGTTAGAAAGAAAGGAAAAGAAAAACCCCAAGACAGAAGAAGAGGCAGAAACTGAAGAAGGAAAAAAGTGAAGAAGAAAAGAGAGAGAATGAAACTGACACAGAGTAAAGAAGAGAATCATGCTCATATAGACAGAACCTGAGAGAAGGATAATCAGAGAAGTATGGGTAGGGTGTTGCAGAGAGAGAGGGAGTCAAAGTGGGAAATAGGAAGAGAAACAGAGAGAATATACAGACTGAGTGAGCAAGAAAGAGCAAAGGACAAAGAGAAGAAAGAGATATGTAGAACCAGAGCCAGATCAATATACAGAGAAACAGATACTGCACGAGATAGAAGAGAGTGAGATCCTAACAGTCATGAAACACACAGAGATGGTTGGCCAGACAGAGCAGAGGAGGAGAGAGGGAGGGAGAGACAGAGAAATGGAGAGAAAGACCGAGAGGCAACGAGATTAATAGGTAAAGAAATAGAGAGAGACAGTAAAGGTGAGAGAGAAACAGAAAGAAACAAAATAAACTTTTGCAGAAAAACAGGTAGACAGAAAAAAATATTAGGATGGTCACATAGGACATGACAGAGAGATTGTGATTGAGAGATGCACTGAGACAGACACTTGGAGAGACAGAGGCGAAAAGGCACACACAGAGAGGGATGCAGATGGAGGGGGACAGACCAGCAGAGATGGCGAGAGAGAGTGCTTAGCAAACCACCTGATAGACAAGCCAACAGAGAAAATTGGAAAGACGCAGAGAGGAAGACAAAAGCAGAGAGTTACAGAGAAAGCCAACTAACTGAGTAGATGAGAGACAGATTGAGAGATGAATGAGAGGGGAAATAGTGAAAAAGGGGGAGTCAGAGGAAATGGAAAGGGAGAGGGAAAGGGAGACAGGGAGAGAGAATATAAAAAATTAAAAAGAGGAGAGGGAACGAGAAGAAGAAAGAAAAAATCCCAGAGCCTTACAGAGACATAACAGAGACAGACAGGTTGATGTAAAGACACAAACAGAGAAGTAGTCAGAAAAAGACAACCCAACAGAAAGAATCAGTTTCTCAGAAAAAGGAAAAAAAAAGGAAAAAAGACAGAGAGAAATAAAATGACAGAAAATAGACTGGGAAAAAATATTTGCAAACCATATACCTGTTAAGGGTCTAGTATCTAGAACATATAAAGGACTCTTACAACTCCACCACAAAAAGACAAACAACTCTATCAAAACAGGAGCCAAGGATTCAAAGAGACATCTTCCAAAGAAGATATCTGCAAATGGCCAATAAGCACACAAAAGATGTTCAACATTACTAGTCATTAGGGAAATGCAAATCAAAACCACAATTAGATACCACTTTGCATCCACTAGGATGTCTAGAATCGAAAAAGCAGAAAATATCAACTGTTTTTGAGGATATGGAGAAGTTGGCACCATCCTAAGTTTCCGGTGGGAGTATGAAATGGTTCGGCAACTTGGAAAACAGTGTGGTGCTTCCTCAAAAAGTTAAACATAGAATTACTGCATGACACAGCAATTCTACTACTGGGCGTATGCCCAAAATAATTTAAAACAAGTACTCAGACATGTACATGTTCGTAGCAGCTCCATTCATGGCAGCCAAAAAGTTAAAACAGCCCAGATATCCATCAGTGAATGAATGGATAAGTAAAATGTAGCGTGTGCATACAGCGGAATATTATTCAGCCATAAAAAGAAATGATACATGCTATAACATGAATGCACCTTGAAAACATTATTCTAAGTGAAAGAAGTCAAGCACACAGTATCACATATTTTATGACTCCATTATATGAAACGTCCATAATAGGTAAATCCATAGAGACGGAAAGCAGAGAGATGGTTGCCAAGGGCTGGGGGTAACCTTTTCAAATTAAAGGTTAAAATGTTTGGGGACTAGATAAAGATGGTGATTGCACATGCAACATTGTAAATATACTTAATACCACTGAATTTTTCACTTTAAAAAAGGTTATTTTGTGTTACGTAAATCTCATGTCAGTGAAAAACAGAGAGACAAAGAAAGGAAAGTGAGGCCAGAGAGTGAAGGAGACACAGAAAAAGAAAGGAAGAAAGGGAAGGGAAGGAAAACAAGAAACAATGTGTCAGAGAAATGGGAAAACAGCCTGAGAGACAGTGATCCAACCAAATAAACTAGGAAAGGGAAGGATAAACCCATGCAGATACGCGTACCAAGACAGACAGAGACTGGGAGACCAGAAGATGAAGTGGGAGACTGATGGAAACTCAGAGGAACAAAGAGCCAAAACTGGAGATAGAGAGACAGAACAGATAGACACAGAGAGAGCGAGATTAATGTGGTGAAATGAACAGAGTAGGGGACTAGCAGAGAGAGACCAATACAGAGAAGGGGAAGAAATGAAAAAGCATCAGAGAGAACCAGGAAGACAGACTGATAGAGAAAAGTAAATAGACCAAGAGGCAGACCATGAGACGGAGAGATGGACTGTTACAAAGAGAGACCAATGGACAAACCAAAACAGAAAAGAGACTGACAGAGACAGACAGATGGGAGAAACTGACATAGTCGGACAGAGACCATGTGTAATAGACCAAAAGACAAGAAACAGGAACTGAGAGAATCACAGTAAATGGAGAGACTTGCAGAGAGAAACAGAACAGCAAACATAGAGCCAAAGGAGAAAGAAAGTACAGAATGAGACCGAGAAACAATCAGATAGACAGAGGAGGAAGAAAGTGAGGAAAAAAATTATAGAAAAAGATCGCTGGGGAAGGAGAGACACAGGTAAAAACCAAGATGCAGACATCCTGAGAAACAAGAAGATTGATTGATGTAGGCTGATGGAGGGATAAGCAGACAGATTGGACAGATACCCAGAGCACAGACAGGTGACACAGAGACAGAGAAACAAAACAAGACACCTACAGAGAGACTGATGGAAAGACAAAAGAGGCGAAGTCTTGACAGAAAACCAGAAACAGGTAAAGTAACAAACAAGCACTGAGAGGTGGAGAGACTGACTGACAAAAAGACAGGAAGACACAGAGTGACAGGCTGAGAGCCAGACAGGAGCAGTTAAACAGAGACAGATATTCAAACAAAGAGAGAGAGAGAAACAAATAGAAATGATCAGAGACCATTGGTCAGACATAGACCAGAAAGAGACACAGACATAGGTTGACAAAGGGAGATGTAGACAGGCAGAGGGAAGGAGAGAGATAGCGAAAAAGGAATGCACAGCGGAGACCAACAGAGTGACAAACAAACACAGATCAACAGAGAGACAGACCCTGAGAGAAACATAAAGACAGGAAGCACAAAGGTAAGCAAACACAGAGAAAGTCAAAACAGACAAGGACAGACAGATAGAGGGAAACTGATGGACAGCCTGGGACACTGACCGAGAAATGGGAAGAAAAATTAAAAAAACAGATATGCTGACATTAGAGATAAACAAAAATGCAAGCAGAGAAACAAACTGCAAAATAAATGGAGAGTGCTCTCTCATCCTTTACCACTACGCTCCCCATCATCACCCCTACAAATGCCCTTTGTGTGGTGCCTGAGATGAGTGCAAACAAGAATTTTAGCACTGCACCTGGATCATGGTAGAGATTTGGGGGAAGGTGGTGTCTAGTAAAAATCCTTCAAATCATGCTGGGAAGGGGACCAAGTCTGAACGTCTGTGCCTTTTGGACATATCTCATGGCCCATGTGCAGCTAGGTAGAAAAAAAAACTTGTCCCATGTCAATATTTTGAGCATTTGTCCTTTGTCAATACTGTGGGATTTGGGTTATTGTTATTTTCGTTTTTAAGCAAACACATGAAGTCTTTCAGAAGTCTGTTGTTTGTAGATTGTCCATCATGCTTCCTTTCTCCCTGGAGAAAAATGCTTTGTTTCTTTGATAAAGTAAACTTATCACTTTTCTCTTTTACAGTTTGTTACGTTTTCATAGTTTAGAATTCATATAGCTCTCAGGCAAATTTCTCTAAAATGTTTCTATTTAATATTCAGCTGTAGCACCAAGAAGTTTAACATTATTTTTATTTTTTAAATAAAAAAATCTTGGGAAAACTTGTCTTCTTCCTGTAGGACAGTGGTTCTCAACCTTCCTAATGCCTTGATGTATTTTCATTGTTTCAAAGGGGTCGCAACCCACAGGTTGAGAACCACTGCTAGTCATTTTACCTTAAATGTCTTCAAGGGACTTCTGGCTTTTTATAGAAGTATGACTGGTATCTGATATTTGCTAGTGCCAACTGTATGAAAATGTGCAAATAAATAAGAAGATAGACTACACAGGTGGCCTTTTTGTTGTGCCAGACTTTCAGGTGATCTTTGTCAGCTCAGTCATTTCATCGACCAGCAGTAGAATGAAAAAAAAAAAAAAAGGAGCTAAATGCTGAGACCAGGCTCAGCCACCCTTCTAGAACCATACGCACATTTGTCATTTGTCCCAAGGGAACCAGAAGAGTGTGAGTCTGCACTATTTGTGTTTTGATAAAGTTGGCACAGGAAACAGCAGGGGCCTGTTTTCCTGCAACGTTCCCTAGCCTGCTTTGTGGAGGTGGCTCCACCCTATAGAGAAATGACCAAGAAGTACAATACCCCAGGGCATAAGCACCTAACATTCATAAGAGAAAAAGTCGCATGCATAGGATTTTAAGATCCAAGTTGGAATGCTGTCTACCAGAACTACATCTCCACTTGCCTGGGAAAAAGATAGCTTTTTTCCTCATTTTTATGAAATTACTGGATTTTTAGAATTAGAAGGATGCTAGGATCATAGGACCATCTAATCCAAATATCCCACCAATAAGTGAAAAAACTTTGAGATAACCCCCTATTTACTAATAGTGTAGTAAATAGAGTTCACTACTAAATAAGGAGCTTAGTGTAGAAGGTTGGCAGTAATACAAAGAGATTAAGAACACAGGCATAGGCATCAGACTAACTTGGATCCTGAATAACCTATATCACATCAGGAAATGTTTGACCCCTCTATGCAACAGAGAAGATAACAGGATTCCTAGGATCCTGAGAAAATAACTGAGAAAATGTAATTAAGGAGTAATCTGCTTCCCACAGTATCTGACACATAATAGGTGCTTAATATGTTCATTCATATTTGCTCAGAAAGAGGTAACTTGATAGTTATGGCCTCCTGATTCCTGGTCCAGTTCTCTTTGAAAACTTGGGTGTACCAAATGTGTAGCAATATACTCAATATGTACTCTGATTTTGCAGTACCAGCCTTTTGTGTTCTTTGTTGTTATTATTGTGAATTTTCACAACTTTGTGGAAAACAAGAGTCTAATGAGCATTTTCTTCTAACCACATCACTCCACATTTGCTTCTAATCTTTGTTATTGTCTTCAGGCCTTCTTAAATGGTGGCTACAGCCTGAGCTAAAATCCAAATTGCCCACAGGCCTCCACATGTTGAATAAATATATCTGTCTGAAGACAGTGAAGACTTCAAAGTCTATCAGAGTCACTTCCCCATATTGGGGAGTTGGAAGACCGGAGTAATGCTCCAAGTCTGGTACACATTACTGCAAATATTTGTTATTAGAAAATACATAGGGTGGAGAACTGTTTGTCTTCTGGTTGAGCCTAATTGCAGTCTGCAAAGAACTTGCTCAGTAGAGAAGCTCTTTGAAAAATTCTGCTTCAGGGCCACAAGGCCCATAGCTTAGGGATGCTTTGTATCTTAAAACAGGTCATTTGTACACATTACTGGGAGTCATCGAAGGGGTGAAACTCCAAAGAAAATTCTGGGAGACAATAATCAATATTCTGTTGGAACCAGGAGGTACTTGAACTTCTTTTATCTGCATGGACTC
The DNA here is from genome assembly GCA_963574655.1 of Perodicticus potto. NCBI lineage: Eukaryota > Metazoa > Chordata > Mammalia > Primates > Lorisidae > Perodicticus > Perodicticus potto. The sequence continues at coordinate 49,667 of CAUYRH010009889.1, read as the reverse complement.
TTACAATGTTGAATAGAGAAATTAAATTCTGAAAATAAGTTGAGACTCTTGATATTGAAAGGGTCTTAAACCAAATAATTAATCCCAATTTATTTTACAGTTCAGCATCTTTCATTTGAAAAGCCATTGCCTATATAAATAGATTTGAAGAAATTCAAACTTTCAGCTAAGTACTAAATTGCGAACTTAAGTATATTGAAAAAAAACACAGAAATTTGGTAGGCTTATCTCCTGTCTTCTAGGAGAGTACAATCTAAGACTTCTATAACTTATAAGGGCTTCATTAACGGTACTTCTTTAAGCTGTGATTCACAAATATTCTTCATAACTTGACTCCTCCAACTTTCTGGCCAAGGAAAATGTCTCAAATCGCCCTTCTATTCAAACTTAAAAACTTAGGTTTGATGGTGCAAGTTACTATTATCAAAAAAACTTGGATTAACTCCATGGCACCAGCCTCCTTCTTTATGTTCTAGTTAGTATTTAAGAGTAAGAGATGAGCGTGTATAATTGTCCCTTTATATTTTCACTGTCACTAGCCCATTTCATACTCTTCAGATGTTTACTCATCTCTGGCTTACACACAACTGTCATATTGTGATGGAGAGAGAAGATACTCACTGGAGCCCTGGTTCTGACTGTGCCAGTGCCTGCCCCACAGTACAGACACAACTACCTAGCTTAGTTGGGGTTGGATAAAATGGACCAAAATGTAATCAACTTCCCATCCTCCCTTGAATAAACTTTCGTCTCATTTTCACGTTCCTCCTTGGCTAGTCGGAAATGGGATTGTTTTGTGCTTGGGACTAGCTTGATTGTTTGTTCAGCTTTCCCTTCTGGTAGGCAGTTTGGGCAATGGGAAATTCTTGGAGGGAATTGGGGATCCCAGGTCCATATGAAATTGGAGATGATGGCAATGATACATAAAAGCATTGCTAGTTAACGCAGGAAGAAAATTGACTTCTGACAGACACCAGGAACTGGTTTATAACTGTTACATTACTATCCTCCATATCTAAAAGAAGGAGGGAATCTTAACTAAAGCATAAGAGAAGGCAAAAAGCAAGGTCCCAATATGAGGAAAAATGAGGTGGTAAGTTATGTGTTGGCAGTGAAGCAGTTACACATTAGTCCACCAGGGAAACGAAACTACGTCAGGCAATGGATGTTCAAGTTCATGATTCTGTAATTGTTCCTGGAGTGTCCTATCTAGGTGGTAAAAGTGGTGAGTTCAGTGTCTTCTGGCAAGTCCACTGATGCTCATTAACGGGAATCTTAAGAGGAACATGTAAGCTGGAAAATGCACTAGCCTTTTACCACTTGCTTGAATCATTACATTAGCAATTTGTCTTTGCATGATGGATGGCTTCTCAGAAGTGAAATCTTGTTCTCTGTTTGAATCAGGGGTTATAGTTCATCATAGGCTTTGGAGAATAAATGACAGGTTCTGACCAAGAGCTTAAAATTGGAACTAGCCAACCAAATCTTTCCTGGCAGTATTTAGTACTTCCCCGCCATCTTCTTTCTCTCCTTCTTTAAGTTCTTGATTAAGAACAAGTTGAACTCAAGACTTTCTCTAAACGTTAATCATTTATACTAATGGGGGAGGGATGGTGAACATAAAGCTACATCAAAATGGTAACTATCTTTAGAGCTGTAGTTCTTAGTCTGGTCAGGAAATTCATTCCTTTGCTTTACAACTTTCATTAAGGACAACCTTCCACTGGGTGCTCCACTGCAGAGAGAACTTGGACTTCTTTCTCTGGGTTTTCATAGCCATTGCAGGGTTCTACACATAGGGAGCAAACAATAAGTGATATCACATGGACTGTTTGATATACTATCTTTCTCATCTCTCAGCAATTTAGAATCTAGGTTATGGGAAGTAGAGGAGCATTTTTTTTTTATTTTTTTAGAGGCAGAGTGTCACTTAGTCGCCCTTGGTAGAGGGCCGTGCGTCACAGCTCACAGCAACCTCCAGCTCTTGGGCTTAGGTGATTCTCTTGCCTCAGCCTCCCGAGTAGCTGGGACTACAGGCGCCCGCCACAATGCCCGGCTATTTTGTTGTTGTTGCAGTTTGGCCGGGGCCCAGTTTGAACCCGCCACCCTTGGTGTACGGGGCCGGCGCCCTACTCACTGAGCCATAGGTGCCATCCAGCATTTTTTTTTTTTGAGACAGAGTCTCACGTTGTCACCTTCAGTAGAGTGCTATGGCATCACAGCTCACAGCAACCTCGAACTCTTGGGCTTAAGCAATTCTCTTGCCTCAGCCTCCCAAGTAGCTGGGACTACAGGCACCCACCACAATGCCGAGCTAATTTTTTTGTTGCAATTGTCATTGTTGTTTATCTGGCCCAGGCCAGGTTCAAACCCACCAGCCTTGGGGGCATGTGGTCAGCACCCTACCCACTGAGCTACAAGCACCGCCCTAGAGGAGCCTTTTTTACTGTGCCTTCTTCCTCCAATAGTTTTTCAAACACATTCTTCTGATCCCAAAGTCAAACCTATAGAACAGGCCAGGAGCCTCCAAATGGTGTCCCCTTCTGTGCTAAAGAGATCAAGCTTTCTATTAGAGTATAATTTTTTCAAGACAGGTATCATAGTTGTTTGTTAATGATAGCCATTTCCATTTGTACTATATTTGACATTTTCAAAACACTTTGTATTGAAAGAAGACAGAAAAGAGAAAGTCTACTGATTTAACATAGAGGACATTATGAAGCAGAAATACCTGTGTTCTAATCCAGATACTGCTATGTCTTAAATGTGTCATTTCAGATAAGTTGCTCATCTTTAAGATACTTTTTTCACCTGTAAAATGCATACTCTAAGTCAGCGGTTCTCAACCTGTGGGTTGCGACCCACAGGAACTGTGTTAAAGGGCCACAGCATTAGGAAGGTTGAGAACCACTGCTCTAAGTTGACCTTTATAAAGTAGAACCTCTGTGAGTTGACCACCCAAGGGAAGGTAACAAACTGGTCGACATATGGAGGTGGTCAACATAACAAACTAGGCCAACTGTACTAACACATACATGTGGTGCATGTCTGAACTATGAAAATTAGGTCAATTTAGGGATGTGGTCAATGTAGGGACATGGCCAACATGGGGGTTTAACTGTAATATTTTCATATCAGCTTTATAAGGTTGTTGCAAGGATTAAATGTGGTAACACAGTTCAATCTTCTAGCACAGTGATGGACAGAAAATTGAAGTTAGGGATCTATAAATTCTCATGTCTGTATTTCACAAAGAGCAAGGGAATCATCCTGTAATCCAGCCATTCATATGAAATCTTTATGAAATTTACATTTTCAAAATTTTTTTCTCATTGTCTTATTTTTGACAGACAGCATGATATACATTTCAATTTCTGCCTATCATAAATGCAGCATGTGCTATTTTCTCACTTTGTTGCATAGCTTGATTAATAAATAGAGTATTGTTAGGATTACAAATTATTCAAAGCTTCTATATATACAGATGGTATCCTTATCATTCTCCTTAAACTCTGGCATATGATTTTAAAAAATAAATGTGTGCATGTGTATATGTATTATGTATATATACACAGAAAGACACATAATAGCAATCTTATGAAGAGCTCAAAATGCTGTATTTGGATGTTAGCTTATAATACTTACTGTTATAAAGTTGCAAACAGGTAATGTAGAATATTTACTAAGTCTTATATTAGACAGGGATTCACAGAGCCATCTAATTCCACTCCCCCTACCACCACCTCAAGATAAAATTACATATGACACATTCCTGGCAGGTATTTGTCTAGCTTGTGTTTAAATACTCCGAGTGGCATTAATATCACTGCTTTATGATATAGTTACTCCCCTGTCCATGGCTCTCACGGGGTTATTATGAGGATTCTGTGAAATGGTATGTTGACAGTGAACCATAGTGAAGCACTTAGAAACATACATTGACTGTAACCTATTATGCTTATCACTCAGTGGTTGCAACAATCTAACTATTGGGAGTTTTTTCTTATATTGAACCATAAGCTGTCTCCTGGGTCCTAGCTTTGAAAGATAAAGCACACCAAACCAGGATTAATCTTTTGTCCATGTAATAGTCTTTCAAATATTTGAGTAAAGCTCCCATATTCTCCGGTTTTCTCTTCTCTAAGCTAAACAGTCTAGTTATTTCAAAATATCCCTCCTAGGAAATGGTTCTCATACACTTATGCCTGTAACTTCCCTCTAGTGATGCTAAATGTTGCTCTTATTATCTGCCCATCACAACAGAGCACAGTGACCAGAGCAGAAGACAATGTGGCTTTTACTTCTGAGGTTCTGAGGTCTGCTTACTGCATCTGATAATAAGGCCTGAGTTGTATCTGCTTTTCTGGATGCCGTTTCATGTTGGCTCATATTGAAATTACAAATTAACCTCCCTAGTTTTGTAGCATGAGCTACAGTGAAGTCATGTTTCTTCCATTCTGTTCTTCTGTAGTCACTCTCCTTTTCTTCCCTATATTCCTGTTTTTGTAGTTTGAGGCCCATAATTCTAGCCACTTTTTCTCATACAAATGAAGATAGAGATAATAACAAAACCAAGAAATAGTGACATTCACTGTCTTCTAGCTCATAATATTCTCAGTGGTTTTTGAGTCCAGGTGCTGGTTTTCACCATCACCTTAGCACCCCTCTGATCCTTCAAGAAAGCTACAGTCAGCTCTCTGGAATCCACAAGGTCTAATTCTTTCTTGTTTCTCAGAGCCTCTAACCTCTGATCAGTTCTACTCTATCTGTTAGACAAAGCATACTACGTATTGTGGCCTAGTTTGTGATGGCACTGTAGAGTAGTGGCTAGCAATGTAGTGTATGAGAAAGAGCATGGGCTTTGAAGCAGACAAACTTGGGTGAAAGTCCTGGCAATGCACTACCCCTCACTAGCTCTGTAACTCTGGATAAGCTATTTTAAACGTCTCTAAGCCTAAGTTTCCTGTGTCTTTCAGATTTCAATAAGACCATTTATGTACAGTAGTGCCTAGAAGACACTTAATAAATGGTAGTAATAATTATTTTTGAAACTCAATTCTATCAAGTAAATTAAATATACTATTCAGTTTTGTCTTATCTACAGTTATAACCAGAGAGCTTGTTATACCTTTATGCAAAAATTATAGATTAAGATATTAAAGAAAACATGGGCAAGGAGAACCCTATAGCGATTATTAGAAGCCTCTCTCCAAATTGCTGTCAGCCCATTCATCAGTACTTTTTAAGCATAATTTTTCTCAATTTTTCTCATTCCAGTAGTCCTTTAAAAGAAAAAAAAAACATTATCTGTACTTAACTAGACATATTCTTACGTTGGCTTTACTGGTGAGCACTTACTTTCCTAAGTGCTTGTACATCATCTGTTTAATAAACCATCCTTTAAACAGCAACAGCCAACTAGCTCAGCAGGCTTTCATTTTTTAGAATCTGAGTTTCCCCTCCGTTTGAAAAGAAAAGGAAGGAAAGTATAAGAATGATGGTGCATGTGGGCATAGGGGGTAGCTTCCCAAGCTTTCTTTACTTCAAAGTTAGGATTGCAGTCTACCCTGGGCAAAGGAAAATTACTAGGCTAGTCAAAAACATTTGATTTAACATAGGTTTCTGGGGGTTATTAGAACTACCCAGAGTTAACAGGATAATTTTACTTACCAGAAACTGATTTAGTTTGACTCTCGAGTTTGTCTCATTTAAAGATTACGTTGTTCTCTGTCTTTCCTCCTTTAATTAGTGTATCCATCTGTTTTTCTGGTAGTAAGGGAGGCTCATTGGTTGGTAATTGCACCAATGTCTCTGGGCTCCTATTTTGAAAGTGTGCTCCACATTCATGACCTTCCAGGCTCAGGTAACAGTTGCTGTTTCCTGGGATTCTGTTGCTTATTGTTGTTGGCACCTGTTATTTCTTCCTACTTCACACAAGCCAGGGATTTACTTCTCTGGAGTTTCTCAGCCTACTTTCAGTGTATCTGAGCCTTTGCTTAGATGTCCCTGACATCTTATTAGAAAGTGGTTATATTGAGAGCCTCTAGGACAAAATGCTAGTCCAAAGTTCCCATCATCAAAAGTATATAAGGAAAGGCAAATGTGTTCAGCATACCATACCTTTAGGAAATGCTCCTTAGAGGAAGAAAATGAAAGTCATTCAGAATGTCAAGTGAATGGAAATAAAGATAAGCAGTGGGCATGGACCACTTTTGCCAACTGTTTGCTAACTATTCTTGAGCTGGTTCCTGTGGTTCTTTCTCCTTCGTCAGAAGGCATATGTATTCCCCACAGGCCAATCTCCTCCATGGTAGGACCAACCATGAAGGTCCTACAGGATCTGACCATAACTTTCCTATGTAATACTATCTCCCATTCTATCTCCACAATGATGGTCATTGTGGTTTTCTGAATCAAAAGTTGAATAAAGGATTGAAGCAAGTGATTGGACCACATTTTTTTTTATTTTTTAGTTCATCCATATGAAAAGACTTAACAAAAGTATAAAAATGACATCTCGTTCATTGGATCACCTTTATTATAATTCCCATTTAATGAGTGCTTACCATGTGCCAACACTTTGCTCAGTACTTGAGGGGATCATATTTTAGGCTCTTCATTGCACCCCCATTATTTACAGAAGAGGAAACTAAGCCCCCAAGAGGTTAATTAAATTAACCCAAGTAACAAGTGGTTGATAAACCTGGAACTCAAATCCAGGTCTGTCTGACTCTAGAGCCCAAGCTGTTAACCATTATTATGTCTACCTTCAATGCCATTTTATTCATAAATGAACAGAACGCTGTGAAATGCAGACATCCCTCTGCCTGAGCACTTAGAGTGAATCATGGCTCTACCAGATACTATTGTAATCTCATGTGTGCCTGCTCTTTTGGTTTAGTTCAGCTGTTCTCTTCCCACACCCTTTATTCATCCTGTAATCTGGAATCACTCTCTTCCTCCTTTCTGCCAATTAAATTCTACCCATTCCCTAAATGCTTATTTCAATTCCATTTCTTCCATGAATACTTTTCTCACTGACTTCTTTCTGCCCCATGTTACTATAGCACTTACTGTTGCAACTATAGTATTTAGCACTTCATTATATACAATTTAGTGCTTGTGAATCTCTGTGAAGTCAGGAACCATGTTTTATATTTTTGTATATCCCCATAAAACTCCCACAGGTTCAGTTATATAGATGTTCAGTAAATATTTCCCTTGACTCTAACAGATATATAATGATCAATCAGATTTATTGTCTAATATATATTTTGTCAGAGCCCTCCTAACCACTGATCTGATTATGAGAAATTAAAGTCAGAAGTCTTCAAATGAGTGTAAAATTATTTTGCAATATTTAGACCCAGTACTAAAATCTCTGATTTTTAACTTGCACTCCAGCAAAACCTAACAAGTATGACAGGACTAGACACTTGGAAAAGTGTATTGATGGGTGGCACCTGTGGCTCATTGAGTAGGGTGCCAGCCCCATATAACAAGGGTGGTGGGTTCAAACCCAGCCCCGGCCAAACTGCAACAAAAAAATAGCCGGGCATTGTGGCGGACGCCTGTAGTCCCAGCTACTCGGGAGGCTGAGGCAAGAGAATCGCCTAAGCCCAGGAGTTGGAGGTTGCTGTGAGATGTGTGACGCCACGGCACTCTACCAAGGATGATAGAGTGAGACTCTGTCCTACAAAAAAAAAAAAAAAGAAAAGAAAAGAAAGATAAGTGTATGATGAAGTAGCTGAACCGCTCAAGATATGGATTCTACTATCAGCTTTGTCACTTACTTGAGACCTGGGACAAGTCATTAACTATTCTGAGCCCTAGTTTTTTTACTTGGTAAATGGAGATTTCAACACCCATTCTCCTCACCTCAGTGTGTTGTTAAGAAAATGTAAATGAAAAAATACACTTATTAGCATAGGTTGTAAAATGTAAAACACTATGTAAAAACGGGCTGTTATGATTATATTTTCTAAGCATTTATAAATGTTTAGAAACGAGAACCACTGGTATCAATTACAGGTGCTTCATGACTTAAGATAGGGTTACATTTCAGAAAACCCATTGTAAATTGAAAATACCACAAGTCAAAGATGAATTTAATACACCTTATAGACCAAACATTATAGCTTAGTCTAGCCGACCTTAAACGTGCTCAGAACACTGACATTAGCCCACAGGTGGGCAAAATCATCTGGCGACACAGTATGCTATAGAGTACTGGTTCTTTACCCTCATGGTAGCATGGCTCACTGGGAGTTGTAGTTTGATGCCACCACCAGGCATAGTGAAAGATTCTCCTACCAAGTATCACTACCCCAGAAAAAGATTGAGATTCAAAGTTTGAAGCATAATTTCTACTAAATTCATATCACTTTTCACACCATCCTAAAGTTGAAACATTGTAAATCAAATGATCGTAAGTTGAGGACCTCCGTATTTAGAAGTCATTCAATCACTTCCCTGTGCAAGGGAAGCCATCCAGCTTAGTCCTCGGAACAAGTGTTAGGCTCAGCACAAGGTTTCTGTGAGTTGGCTGGGATTCCTTCAGTGATAGAATCATATGTTACTGATCTAAAAATTGACCAGTGTGAGCAAAAAGGGGAAACCACTTTGTTTTCACTCAGTAATAGGGCAGCTCTCTCTAGCTGCACAGTTGGGGGCTTTTGTAATAGTACATGCTTGCTGTGCTGCCCATGGGGTGAGCTAATGAACCACTAGAGAGCTGCTCTGAATTAAAAAGGTCATACCTGACATGAGCCATTTCAGCCCAAACATCCTGTTCTTTTCCCCCTCTTGAAGGGGGAGATTTTATTTTAGAACATCTGTGATTTGCCAAAAACTTAAATTGTTCAGATGGCAGAATGGCCCTTGCAGGTAAATGTCAGGAGAGAAAACATACCAGGAATTACAGAATCGTAAAATATTAGAGGTAAAGGATCCTAGAGAGTATCCCACCCTCTCATGTCACACGTGAGGATACTAACATTCAGAGACAGGAAGGGACTTAATCAAGTTCACACAGTAAATTTAGTGACAGAGATGATACTAGAAGCCAATTTTCCCCATGTTTCTGTAGTTCTTGTTCACTTTGCTTTCTTTTATAACAGTTCATTTAAGTTACATATTGGAGACATTTTAAGTAGATATAGATGTTTTAGTGTCATACTCTAAAATGGAAACGCTGTCTCTAATTCACCAGCTAAGAAAAGTTGGATGTCACAGCCCCATTAATTCATAATCTAGCACTTAACAGGTTTTAGAGCAATCAGTTTGCATACCTTAAAATTTCTCCCAACTCCACAGAGGAGTTAAGCAACCATTTCACACCCACATACTACACAACATTTTTAGGTCATTTAAATCTTCAGGAAAATGAAAAGGCACCAACTTCATGAGCAGCTTCAGGATATGGTAGGATATAACATCAGAGTAGAAACTGAAAGACTGAATTTGCATTTCAAGACAATAGATGGTGACCTTGAACAAGTCACTTAACCTGTCTCTATCAAATAGAAACCTCACTACTAGCAGCACATTTGTGCTCCTCTGGTCGCCTCTTTTTCCCTTAGATCACACTTATATCATCCATCACCTTGACTTTATCCCTTCTCCCTTTTTGAACCTTTGAAACATTATCCTTTGAACTTTCTTGGTTCCCTTGGGAAGACTTTATCCTGCTTCCCTTTCTTTTACCCACAATTTACCCACTCCCCACTCTTCTGAATGGACGGTGTTAGGCTATTCCACGTGCTCTGGGCTGCCTACAAATCCTGAGATTCAATAAATACTTGGTGCTATATGTCAGAAGTTCCCAGATTAAGAATTCAGGACGTCTATCTCTACCGTAGCCTAGAATCCTGAGTAGTTAACTCTGGTTCCCTGAATCCCAGATGACCATGCTGAAGGTGATTTAATAATATTTTTGATGGCAAGTTTGGGGTGATCTGGAAGCTATGTAATTTGGAAACATTTTAGGGGTATGTGTGTGTGTGTGTTCATGCATGTGCAATAGTTTAATCCTTACTTTGAAGAGAAAATTAAAAAAAAGTGGAAAATACTCTATAAATTGAACATTTCAAGTAAACTGCTTTAAGAAATTGTACTGATGATTATAACTTAAGGTAAAAACAAAAGAGTGCAATAAATTCACACAATTAACCTTGTTCCACTACTGTTCTGAGAATCAGGGGTGCTGCTGTGACTAGGAGTGTCTGATCATCTTTAGCTAAGATGTCCTTATTTTTCACCATGTAAATTTTGCCTGAGCTATATATATATTTTTAAAAACTTCTAAATTAGGCTGTTGTTGAACATTGTAAAACTCTGCAAAAGCTTTTGCAGCAGATAGGCTATAATAATCCATATTTTCAGAAAAATTGGTTTATGGAGTATGTTAATACTGATTGACTATAGGAAGGACTCTTTTTTTGGATGTTTTGGTTATGGCTAAAATCACTCAGTGGTTTGGTTATGAATTCTCCAACCCTTTTGAATATCTTAGGGGTTTTTCTCACCAAAGCTTTATGTGTGGTGGGCAAAGTGGCCCCAGATAAAGCATGGCCCCAGTATGGAGTAGGAAAATTCTCATCCCAAGTAACAAAAATGAAAACCTCCAGTGATGTTCCATTTGGGCCTCAACTCTAGAGAGCGGCAACTCATTATATTACCTACATTGACCCTGTAGAGCCAAGAAAACCAACTTAATCTCAAGGCACCTGCAACTTCAGCCTCCTCTATTAAGCACTTAAGAGAAGGGATCAGTAAACTATAATCTGTGGGCAAAAATCTGCCCCATTGCCTGTTTTTGTAAATAAAGTTTTATTAGAACACAGCCACACAAGCCAAAAGCTTGGGAGGTCCCAGACTTGCCTGGACTATGCCACACCAATTGTTTTCATATTGTCTATGCCTGCTTTAGCACTGCAGGGGCATAGTAGAAGAGTTATAACAGAGACTACATGGACCACAGAGCCTAAAATACTTACTATCTGACCCTATATGAAAAATTTTGCCAACCTCTGCTCTAGATTTAAAAACAGAGTTTGAATGGAGAGATGGTCATTTAAATTGCAATTTCAAGTAAAGTAATTTGCAAGTTGTATGTCTATAATCTCATAGTATTTTTTTAAACAAAATAATTTTGCCATGCATGTTTTTTAAAAAAATTATATAGTGAAGAAATACATAAAGAAAGATGTGAAAAATCATTCATAATCACAATACTCAGAGAGAACCTCTACTAGCATTTTGTTGTACACATTTTCTGGCTTTTTTGCCAGTATATTTTTCTTTTATTTAAAAAAATGAGTTATATTGTGCACACTATTACGTAGCCTATTTTTTTCATTTTTCAATGTACCTTATCATCTACATCATCATTCCTTCTGGCTACAATGTATTCTGTTATATAAATATATCATCTAGTTTATTTAACCAATCCTCTATTATTAGACAGTTGAATTATTTCTAATTTATTTTCTTCTTATAACAATTCCGTAAGAGACATTCATCACATATACAACTTTTCACACATGTATTTTTTATATTCTTTTTCAATGTTTTAGAAATCATCACTTTTATGATGTCAGGAAAAAATCCTATATTCTCTATGCTAAACGGTTTGATGAAAATATTTCAGATTGTATATGAAACCAGCACATTTTACCCCATGTTTGCATTAATGTACACAGCTATGAGTTAATAATAATAAAAAAAATCCTATAGTCTTCTGTGGTGAATGGATGTTTTCATAAATGGCAAGAGGTTTCTGTTATATTAATATAGACACAGAGCCAGAGAGACCAGGAGGTCACCTTCCCTCACAGATAGGTTGAATTAGTGTACCCGCCCAAGATCATTAAATAACAACTTTGCCACCTAAAGCATGTGAATCTCAATAGGTTTTTGTGAATGCTTCTAGTCACATTAAATATTAATGACTGAAGGCAAAGCACTGCTTCTGGAGAACATAATGGCCCAAAGGAAACTGGAAGGCTCTATTTAAAAAAAGACAAAAAAAAAAAAAAAAAAAAAAAGCAGCACTTCTAACAGGATCAAATTTCTGATGAAGATAATATAGCTGGCAGCCAGAAGAGAAGGTGGGAACAGCAAGACGGTGCTATGCTCTGTGGAAATAGCTGAACACAAAATGTATTTATAAGCCCAAGATTCTCCTCTCTGCCTTGGGAGCATTAGGGAAGATGGGAAATGGGCGCCACACTGCTCCTATGAGAACAGCCAGATCCCGAGTGCTGCAGCAGGCATTTACATGAGGGATTGTCAGTTTACCTTAAACATCTTAATTCAGACACATCAGTGTTCACCTGACCCGAAGGAACTCTGCTGATTGTAGGTAGATAGCTTGGGCATTTTTCCGTGGATTTGATAAACAGGAAGCTAGTGTATGGGAAGATCTGAAAGTCAGTGTTAGTCAAATGTTTAATGACATCACAAAAGAGAAGAGAGCAGCAAGAAAGATTATTGTGTCTGTCTAAAATATTCTGCCAGTGGTAGGAATGTATTCTCCTTGCAGATCTATCATCCGGATGGAAAGAGGTTGGTCTTTAATATTTTGTGTAATCATTCATGTGTGAACAGTTAGCCTTTTAAAATGAGATGTCACTTAGTAGGGTACTGGTGAAACTTATCAAATGTAGAGTATCAATGTCTTTATACAGTGATTAAGAAAATGCTATGAGGGCTATCTCTCACAGTATGATCAAAATGTTTCTGATTGTATATGAAGCACATTCTGCCCTATGATTGCACCAATGTACACAATTATGATTTAATAAAATTATTTAAAAAAATGGACCTATCTATAAGCTCCCTGCAAGAAATTCATTTCTCTGATAAAGGCACAAAAAGAAAAGAAAGGGATGGAATAGTAAGATGAAGCCCAAACATAGGCATCTGTCAATCAAAAATGGAAGCTCAGACCCTCCAAACTGTATTTGTTTTCTAGTCATTGTACCGTATTTTTGTTCAGACATCACTTACTCATCAAACTCAACTCAATTCTCTACTAAAAGGAAGAAATAGTATGTGTGTGTGTGTGCGCGCGTGTTTAATAAAAGGTATTCTATCTCCTCCTTCCTCCCCTACCCAAAATCGTTTTATTATGTCTGATTGCTCACAAAATGAAACTTAAAAGGATTATCACAATAATCCTTTCTGAATAATCTGGCTTCAGCCTATTTTTTCCAGTCTCATTTGGCCCATCACATGCTTGTTTCTCAGAACATGCAATCTTCAGTTTTGTTCCCTGCAAAAGAACCTAGAATGACTGTTCAGGATCAAGTCACTTACTGGAGAAAAGCTTAACAGTGAAATATATAAGGGAATTATACAGATCAGGAAAAATGTTTACCAAAAATAGTCTCAGATGAAGACAGCCTTCTGAATAATCCCACAAAAATTCTGGACACAAATTGTACCACAGTGTTAGTCCCACCCCAAGGTAATGGGGCCAGCCTTTTGTACTTGGTCAGTCATATACTATGTTTTCACTGTTAGGCGAGAGGGGAGATACTTCTCAGGTGAGGTTGATTCCATTTGTTTAAGGGCTGTTCTTCAGGAATAGTCATGACTTGCTAGCAGCCAACACATAACAGCATCTCAAATGAGGGTATACCAGCCAAATCAAGGGGATGTGGGCAGTACAAGTGTATATTCCACAGAACATGTGAAATCTATTGGCTTCTCATATTAAGTTTATTCCACACAATCACAGCTTCTCCAACACTTCTCCCAACAATCTGGAATAACGTACAAGAGGCGGGTTAGTGGGACAAACTATAGCCCATGCTGATGTTCTTCCAAAGTCATTATTGAAATCCCTTAGCTCTCTCCAACAAATATCCTATTGCCCCATCCTCTTGGCCTTGAACATTGACAGATCTAGGCCTTCATTCCTGAGGAGTCTGAGGTGCTGGTTATCATGTTCTAATCAGGTGTGGTTGCTGTATATGCTCATTTTCTATTCTAATAAGACAAAAAGTGATGTTCTAAGGGTGTCAACTAAATGCTCACTTGGGGCTTCGTTTTGGGGCAAGGATAATGATATCCAGGAAAGGGAGCATCTGGGAATTGGTAGCAAATATCACAAAGGCTAGAAAATGAATATTCTGGCATATAAAGGAAATTGGGGTAGGGCATTTTTCATAAGCATTATTTAGGCTCTACTCTGTTGCCTCAGAGCCTTTGCACTTTCCATCTTCCTACTTGAAACATTTATCTCCTGTGGGTTCAAAGACCAGCGCTCCTACACTGTGCATAGAGAATTGGGCATGCTACCTTGTAAGAAGTGCCCCTTGCTAACCCTTTCCACCTAAGGCTTATTGTCATTCTTTTCCATTTCAGGCCTTTGTTTTCCTCTTCCCAATACTTAGCTAGACTTATAACAATTTATATTGTTTGACAACTTTATTTTTTTTGTCTTTACTGTCAAAATGTATGGTCGATGAGGGTAAAAATAAATTTGTCATCTCATACCTTTATTACTAGCCTCTAGTATAGAGACTGAAATAGAGAATTGGAGCAGATGCAAAACAGGTATGTGTTGAGTGCGTATTTGAATGCATTGTTGTGTACCTTGATGATACTCTAAATTTGCCTTTTATACAGACATTGTGATTCATGCCACTATGTTAGGAACCTAGGACAACTTCATATTTATTTACCTACTACGCTGTCCCAAAATATAATCTGTGACCATTATAACACCTCCCATCCTTATGTCTAGGAGCATGTTATGCTGTTGACTACTCAGTTCTTTTTTATCTCTCCTCAGTTTGCAACCTTATAAAAGACATATTTGGTTGCAGTAGATCTATCTAACCTCCTCTGTATTTTTTTTCTAAAAGAATCTATGTACTGCTCATCTTCATATCAGGACATAGTGCATTAGGACTGATACAAAGCCAAAAGATGGTCTTAACTATTCACTGTCTGATAGATGTATTTAGTGTTTTTTTTCCCTATTATTATATTATATTTGACTTAAGTATGTCTATTCAGGTTTAGAAACACATTTCGGAGGTTTTATCCTGTTTATGATTAATCCTTAATTATTAATTTTGAGATTCAAATGTTAAATGATATAAATTGCTCACTTCCAAAGTAATAAAGTATAAGAAAGGTTAGAAGAGTCCCAGAAATAGGATTTCAATTTAGTCTATTAATCCCTTTAACCAGAAACCTATATAATTCCTTTAGGGAGAAAAGGTAACATTTATTTTTAAACACAGACACATATGTTTGTGTTTTTATGTGTATATATACATATAAGCATATATATGCACTTACATATGTATGTATACACACATATATACATATATATGTATGTGTATGTATTTTTGTGTATTATGTTTTATGAATGCTCAAAATAAGACGTCCTCTTTCTTACCTGATACATTGAGATGCTTGACTAAGAATAGTGGTGTTGTTAATATCTAATATCCCATTCCCATAAGTGCTCCCCTTTAATAAAGTTTTCACCTCTCTCATAAAAATATAAAAGTCAGCTCAAACTGTTTACTTTCATATCCTTAGTGTTATTGATTTTGAACACTCCATATGTTGTCTTGTGTACTTTCGAAGATAAGATGTAATTATTGAAAAAAATGGATCAATAAAAAGAGATTGGGGTGCTTATTAGTTTATCTCACTCTCCCTCAAGCTTGATTTCTCAAAGAAAACAAATCATTTGCATGTACTTTTCTTAGCAAAGAAAATTAACTAGAGTCAGTGTTCTGGGAAAATTCCTGAAATTTACTTCCTTTACCTGGTGAGGCATCCCTAACATAACTATGAACTTTGATGAAAATTTTGGAAAGAGTTGCCATCCTATCTCATCTCAAATATGAGTTATTTCGTCTTGGAATCTGTTTTAGGAACATCACAAATAGGATACATAACTCTACATTGATAATTGTCTAAACTGGATTGTGTTCATACTTGACCTATATGGATATAATTCAACTAATCAGTTCTGAAGCAATTTGGTTAACACTTTAAAGTGACCAAGACACCATTCCCCTTGCTAAGCAATACAGTCATATCTTATCTACTCAGCTCATAAGGAAGTAACACAAGCAATGCTTTCTCTCAGACTCAGAATTGGAGGCTTAAGATGTATTCATTTCAGACATGCATATTCATGAGTTTCCTTTCTTTTACCTTATCTGCCCTGCCTTTACTTTCTTAAATCTCATTTTAGCTTGTGTATAATACTCCGATATTTTGAGTGTACCCTTGGAAAAGACTAATGCATAAATTAGCATAAATCATCCTTTAGATGCAGTTGTATCCTACGCCATCTGTCTATCTGAAATCTTAAGTTTTCTTTTTGATTGGTTGGGCAGACTCCATGATGTTAGATAATTCTAGTTTTTACCCAAATAAAAATAAATAACAACTTTAAGGTAAAAAGGTAAATAAAATAGAGAGTTTATTTTTTAGAATTTTCTAAATCATTTATCATCACAGGTTCATGGAACCTTGAGAATAGATAGAATGTAAGCTCACCTGAGTGTTTCACAAATATTAGTATATTTCCAATTTGTTCTTCTAAAACTTTGCATCTTCTATGATCTTAATCTTATAGTCTTTTATTCCCCTTCTGCTTCTCTCAATGACTTATAACTCGGCAGAAAAGTTAAATGGTTTATGTATCCCTAGCACTCATGGGAATGGGGACACTGATGTTGTTTAATTAAACAACTAATGCTTGTAAATATTCTAACAAATATTCTAATAAAAACCTATTCTCTTTTACTATTAATCAATACTGATAACAAAAGTGATAATAGTTACATTATTATTGAATACTTTGATGTTTTAGGAATTTTCATATACTTTATTTTTGATTTTTGTATCATTTGATGAAGATACTATTGCTGTTTTTCAGAGGAGGTAACTGAGAATTAAAGCAGAAAAATGACTCGTCTAAAGCTGCAGAGGTAGGATTCCAGATTAGGTATGTGGGCTCATCTACTAAACATATTCTTTGAACAAACTTCAGTGATATAGAGCTCACTAAATTAGGAAACAGCCAGTTGTTATTCTCTTTCAGGAGAAAAATGTTTTAATTAGAAACCTTCTATTTATGAAGGTGAATTTGAACTGCATTTGTTAAGTAATTAATTAGTAATCAGAATCTATTATAATTGTCATACTTCCATTGTGGGAATATGTTCACCCATATATATATATACATACACACATACAAACTGGAGATTGTTATTCATTATTATAATGATGTTTCTAATACTATTTCTCATACAGACCCAGAGTAGCATTGACAGGTTTAGCTGTTAACATATACATCAAAATATGTAAAAGTGCTTCTAATTTATTTAGTTTGCTAAGAATTGAGATTCACATAAAAATCAACACTTGCTCCAAATCATTTTTAAAAAAGGAATGTATTAAATGCAGCTCAACTTGCTAAGCAGAATAACACACCCACAAAACCAGGGAGGTTTTGAGTTCTGAGACACATTTCATAAAGCAACTCAGGAAGTCCCAGGTAAGGCTTGGTGCCCCTAACTCTGTGAGAAGGTCACTGGCCATGTACACCAAGGCTAGTGGGTTCAAGCCTGGCCCAGGGCTGCCAAACAACAATGACAACTGAAAAGAAAAAATAGCCGGGTGTTGTGGCGGGTGCCTGTAGTCCCAGCTACTCAGGAGGCTTAGGCAAGAGAATTGCTTGAACCCCAGAGTTTGAGCTAGCTGTGAGCTGTGACGCCACAGCACTCTACCAAGGGGGACAAAGTGAGACTCTGTCTCAAAAAAAAAAAAAAAAAAAAGAAAGAAAAAGAAATAGTTCCAGGTGATAGAGGTTCCAATCACCCATGGCAATGGCCAAGCCCATCACATAAATTTACTTTGGCTTTTCTTTCTTCTCTGTATCATGCCTCATGTTTCATTGCTGTGAAGACACAGATTACTATATTTACTTCTGGAAAGTTTTAGGTAATCTAAAGCAAAGGAAGGTAGTCATAACCATCTGGACCAACATAGACTAGTTACACAGAAACTACTAGGGTAAGAAAAGTTAAGAGTCACATCAAAGTACACAGGTTAAAAGAACAATGGCCCTTAATTTCTTTTAAATTATTTTTTAGTATATATTTTTAACACATACTCTAAGATACACATAATGCCAGAACCTGTAAAAATAATTTCTGGTCTCTTGTCAAAATAAGTTTTTAGCCTAATGGGAAGATAGATTTTTGTCATATGTAGCATATATTAACTGGGATGCAGTGGATAACAAAAGAATCTGAGTCTGTTTTGGAGAGGAAGTGACATTTGCTCTATTTTGAAACAAGATTAGGATATTCTGGGAAGAGAAGCAGAACTGGGTAGAAGCAAGAGGCAGGCAGTGAGAGCATTGCAAGTTCATTATGTAACTTGTAAAGGTGTGACTCTTGTTTCCTAAAGAGAATAAGGATCTATTTAGGAATTATAGGTACAACAATATTAACAACAACAATAATAATGAGAATGCAAGGTTTTACATATTCTGGGGATGTCATGGTGAATAGATGGTAACTGGATAAATCAGAGGGCGGATTAAAACATTCTTGGCAAGAATTGATGCAGTCTAACTAAAGTCATAGCAGGAAGAATAAAGAGAGAGGACACAATGATTATTCTAGGGTCAAGGTTAATATGTTCTATTCTATGAACAGAACATACTAACCAATTGGTTTGCACTTTTCCCGTGTACCATTTCAAAACCATCTTGGCCACATTCTCCAGCAATTTGCACAGATGCAGCCAGATGGTGTGCTTCACCTTGTCCTGTACTATAGACCTCCCACTTCCTGATCTGGATCTCTTCTGACCTTGTGGCAAAGGACACCTGCAGAGTCTCCTGTGTACTCACTTATGTGTAACTCCACAGTGTGGGATGTTAATGCTCACAGAGCCATCCATGACCCAGTTAAGAAGATGGATAGATGATTATAGATGCATTTCATAAAGCAACTCAGAAAGTCCCAGGCGATGGAGCTTCCAATCACCCATAGCAATGGCCAAGCCCATCACGTAAATTTACATTGGCTTTTCTTTCTTCTGTGTGTCATCCCTCCATGTCCTTCATTCCCACTCCCTGTACGTCCTGCCACAAATAAACAATGTGTATACAAGCCTTTCTTTTCGGTTCTACTATTAGGGGAAACTAAGTCAAAATACTGTTTTTTGAGGAACATCTAACCTGGAGTGTTGTGTTTACAGTTTCCTGTCTTTCATTTCTTGTTCAGAAAAAACCCTATGAAGACCTTCAATCATAGCAGATGTATCATTTGATGCTTCAAAGGGCACAATCAGAAATGCCACTTAATAAACTGAGTGACCTTGTAAGATGTGTGCTAGGGTGACATAATTAGTTAGGACAGTGAGATTCTCAATGAGGTTTTGTAAGAGAAAAATTAGAGGAGAAGAAAAATAAAGACCATTAGAACCCTAAACATAAATTAGAGAGTAGAGCAATCCATTAGGAAAACTTGTGGAGTTGTGACTTTACAAGCCACAGTCACAAAGAGGCAGAAACCATGAGTAAACCCAATGATACACAGCAGGAAAAAAATGCCCAAAGTATTGAAAAATGCCAGATCAGAGCATTAGAAGAAGAAAGCATATGACAGAATGAGATATTATGAGAAAGAGAGGTAACAAATTACTCAGTCCCTAACTGATTTCCATTTCTTGTTTTAGTTCTTAATCACAAGTATGATTGCAATGAATTCCATTCCTTAAACTGTTCTCTGTTACCCTCTAACTCTTGTAACTAATAGAGCAACACTAAAACTTTCCTCATGCTGCTTTCATTGGTAACCTACAGCAAAATCTTTCCACAGTCCAGAACAAGATGAAGTTCTACCCAGACCTCCCACATACTTCTTACAAAATCTTTCCCTTTAATTTCAGCGCATTTTCATTGATTTCGCTATCAGGAGCACAACCAGACTAAATCATCCAAGACTCATGACATTATGCAGTAACTTGGAAATACCAAGCACTTTAATGTAATTATCTTGTCTAAAACAGTTTAGCAAACACAAAGTCGAGTTCTGATGGTTTATGCTAATAGGTCTCAGAAGCATTCAAACTGGTTATTTTATTATTTCTCCTTCATACACATCTCTGTGTTGTACATCTCACTCGGGGGAGGATTGGGACAGACAGACAGACAGCACTTTTCTTTGTTTAAAAGTTGATGTGAAATCAATACTATTATTCAAATACACGATTAATGACAGAAGTACTTTCAGTTGTTAAGGACTTGGAAAAGGCGATGTCTAATCATTTTAACTCAAAAACAGGATTAAAACACAAAAACTCATAGAAGAACAAAATAAAATGAAAAGAGAATGTTAAGCTGATACTTCCCATCTGTGGTAATATCAGTAGACTATGGAAAGTGTGTTACCTAAATCATAGATTGCCAGATTGGCAAAGGACCAAAAAACAAACATGTTGGCCTTACAAGCTATGCAGTCTCTATATAACTAATGTAATCAGCAGAGTGGGGAGCATTTGCATGAAGAGAAAAGATTATTCAAACCCAAAGGTGATAGAGTTCCCACTCCCTGGGTACATTGCACAGAAATATTGCACACTTCTTGGGTGAAGGACACACCTGCAATTCTGATTTTAAACTTACAAAAGCAATCTACATAACGAATTTGTATGTACCCCATAATAATCTGAAATTAAAAAAAAAAAAGGTTTATCCAGGCATCATGGCAGGCAACTATAGTCTCAGCTACTTGAGAGGCTAAAGCAGAAGGATCACTTTTGCCCAGGGGTGTGAGTGGCTGTGAACTAGGTTGACATCAGGGCACTGTAGCCAGGGTAATAGAGTAAGATTCTATGTAAAAAAAAAAAAAACAAAAACAAAAACATGAACCTCAGTAGAGGTCAGTGGCACTAAGTCTTAGGAATGGCCTATGGGGAGGGTGTGAGTGAGTAATTTATATGATGAAGAAATGTGGATTATGGACATAAAGAAAGCAGAATTTGGTGGAGGAAAGTGTTACGCTGTGATGCAATTTCAATAAAGGCCTTAGACAATCTATGTGCAGAGCTTTGAAGCTGAAATCCCTTCAGAAGTGGATCAAGGGTAAAAGTTGCTAATGCTTCTACCCTGAAAAATCCTTAGTTAAGAAATGCCCGAGAATGGGAGTGTGTCTTTGAGGCTCTCTTCAATCAAGCTATAAAAGAAGATGTCCCACAATTACTGGAAAAAATCTGTAAGGAAAGTTAACAGGATGTCACGGTTGCGACAGATCCAGTCTCCCTCCTCTGATACCCATTTATATTGCTCCCACCCTCAGTTTGTACCTTCACTGGTCTTGCTGGTTTACCATACTCTTGAGAGATCTCAGCTCCTCTTCACCATATCCTGTGTAGGCTGGATCATTGGCTTTGTCTAATTATAATCAAAATTGGGCAAGGAAGTATAAAGAAGCACTTAAGTAAATCACTTGTGAGTGCCTAATTCGCGTATTCTGCTCCAGTTTTGACAATTACACACATTGCAGTAGCCCTGCCTCTTTTTTTAAGAGTGGGATGACTTACCCCTACAAAGATAGTTGCTCTGATTCTTGAATGCTCATGATTCATGAAATCTCAAGTACCAAAGTAGAAGTTGTAGTTTGTATTTCCATAAGACCTGGTGTTTTCTCTCAGAAATAGTCTCCATTTGGAAATCAGGATCCTTTAATTTCAGGGGCTTCGATTTCTTATTGTAAAGGTAATATGAATAAATCAGAAATCTTATCTCTGACAAATGGAGTAACAGTAAACAGGGGCATGCCTGGGTTCCGGGTCCTATGCTTTAAAGTACACACCACCTTCTGGAGGATGACTCTCTGTGTATTCTCAAGGTATTATTCCAAAGGTGGGAGGCCTGCTGTGTGTGTTAAACTGGCAGTTTCATTACTGTGTCAGTTTGACAGCTTCTGGGTAGTGTGGTATATTGTATGAGTTGTGGAACTCCTGCAGATATAGTTAAGGACCCATTCATATACTACTTTTTCTACCAAGTGGCCTGTGAAGTGACAGTAAGTAGAATTCCCATTGGTGGATTAAATACTTTTTATAGGATAGTGATGATAGCAGAGGCACCATTGGAAGACAATGCAAACTGATACCTGAAAGTGCAAGAAGAGTCTTTCAAGTTGTTTTGTGCCTTTTCTATGCAGATACTCTTTGGTGGGTGAGAATGTATAATTTGAAGATCTTCACTCTTTATGTTTCCCCCTTCAAATTTTTTTATCCACATGCTTCTACTCCCAGTGTTTTTGTCCCTGCCTTCCCAAACATTATTCATATTCATGCATCTTCTAACCTCAGGCTACTTACTGTTCCAGTGAACAACACTTAGCCTCTAATCACTGCTTAATTGCTCTCCCGTATTTGTTTTTTTTTTTCCAAAGCAATCAGGGTTAGCAATCAAGATGAGCAGTTCCACTGTTCTTATAGTGACAAGTTCCCTCTTAGTCCTTACCTTCCTAAACATAAAAACAACTAATGCACTTGCTTAAACCATCATAATGCTCCAGTTCAGGGGTGATGAGAGTTTTGCCTATCCTTTCCACCAGAAACAATCTCAGCTCCAGTACAACCAGTAATAAGTCCTTTATTGCCAGCTGAGTGGTAAGTGATTGATCCACCTGCAAAATCTTATCTGAGATTCCACTTTCTCTGAATACACCTGTCACCCATAAACATAGGCATAAAATCTTCTGTGGAAATTTGTTAGGCAGAGAATGTTTAGAAAATACTCTTGGAGTCACCATTTAAAAACTTAGGAGAAAGAATTTAGGATTACCCAGAGAGAGAAGACAAGCTCTGATTCCAGTACAAAAGAAGCCTCTATCTACTTGAGAAGGCTAAGACTAGGATAACCATTCAGAGCTGTCCCAAGAACTGCAAGGAGTCCTGTTTCTTGCATTGTGATGTTGATCAGCCACGGGTTGAGAGCTGAACTGGAAAGAGTTTGAAATTTCAGCAGAGGTGACTCTCTTTCCTGAGGCAATTCTTAAAAAGTACAAAAAGCTTAAGGCTGTGTGCTGGCAGCAGCACCACACTGTGCAACTGGGTGAATAAATCCTTAAATTCTGAAAGGTTAGTCAGGTAGTATATCATGGTATCCATTAGAGTGGGGTAGAATATGGGTTAATATTTCAACCAGATTGCACGTACCTCAATCCTAAAGACCGTGTTTCTGATGTTTACCCACTTTGAAAGCATATTTAGTGATTGTTTTGTTATATGAATATTACCATTAAACAATTTCAAAGGATAACCAATATATTATTTAGTAATTTGTAATTTATTTCAAAAACATAACCCTATATCTCTGATGTACATGACTTTAAATGTATTAAAAGTCCTTTTATGTTATCATTTATTTAAAGAACAAATATGTAATGTCTAGATACTGTGCCAAGTACCATACTAGACACTTGGAAAATAATATAAAAATCTATAGGTGCAACTCTCACAGAGTTGATGTAGAAAGATTAGACAATTGAACAAATGTGATTTCTCTTATTGTCCAAAATCTCTCTTAGGTTTTACTTAATACACTCAATGCAGACATGGTTTGTTTCTCTGTTTTTTTTTTAAGGACTTTTTAGTGGCTATGGTGGGAAAGTTGCAGATAAACATAAATAAAAATATACACTCTGTGGATCAGTGAGTAGGGTGCCGGCCCCGTATACCTAGGGTGGTGGTTTCAAACTCGGCCCCAGCCAAACTGCAACAAAAAATAGCTGGGTGTTGTGGCAGGCGCCTGTAGTCCCAGCTACTTGGGAGGCGGAGGCAAGAGAATCGCCTAAGCCCATAGAGCTGGAGGTTGCTGTGAGCTGTGAGGCCATGACCCTCTACAAAGGGTGATAAAGTGAGACTCTGTATCTAAAAAAAAAGGAAGAAAGAAAAAAAATACATTCATAATAAAAAATCAAATGATTTAATATTTATACAGTAATTACAAAAATGCCCAGCATGTAGTAAGTGCTCTAAATAAAGCAAATGAGTTATGATGAATACAAAGAAGAAGTTGAATAAGAAATTGATACTGAGACTGGGTTGAAAGTACCCTCTGTTCACTGGTAGATGGTTGAAAAAATGATCTAGGGGAAAATGTTGGCATGTTGGAAAAAGCTAATGCTTCTACATTCAAGAAGTGGCCGACTCTAAAATTTCTAGTATTATCTTAGATAAGTTTTGTATTTTCTGAGAATATTTTCCAATAACAACAATATTTCTGTTGTTATTCTTTGAAGTCCAGCCTACATACCACTGTATATCTCCAACATTGGCAGGGGGTTAGTCACATCCTTGGCCCTCAATAGGCCTCTGATTAAATAACTGTACAATTTATTAATTTAAAATAAAAGAAAGTGGTTCTTTTTCAAGTATTTGAGAATATCCTATAATCAAACTTGTATTATTCTCTGATTTAAATTTAAAATAAAGCAGAATGGGTACTTTTCGTGTTGGTGTTTTTAAACAGCATGAACCCAGGACAAAAACATTCTAAAGAGCTAACCCTAGTGAGTCACCTGCATTTCTTAGTGAAATTATAAATTTTAACATGGAATTACAAGAAGAATAAACCCCAAGATATTAATTAACTTGCCTAAGGTTACACATAAGTTAAATGGTAGAACTTGGAATGCCTTAGGTTTTCTGACTTTCTGTATTTAATCATAAAACACCAAAATGAGAATAACAATGGTTTTCTGAGTCATTTTTTTTCTTTCTTGATTCTTTAACATTATGTTATTATTAATAGATAATTTTTTTTGACAACAATGAGATCCTTCAGGAAAAGCATCAGCTCATATCTTTAAACATTTCTCTCTTTTTTTAAATTCCTTTCTTTGCCGGGCACGGTAGTTCATGCCTGCAATCCCAGTACTTGGGGGGCTAAGGAGGGTGGATTACTTGAGCTCTCAAGTTTGAGACCCAGTCGGAACATTAGTGAGAACCTCCTTCCCTGTCTCTGAAAAAAAAAAAATAGCCAGGCGCTGTGGCAGGGGTCTGTAGTCCCATCTACTTGGGAGACTGATGCAGAAGAATCCCTTAAGCCCAAGAGACTGAGGTTGCTATGAGCTGTGACGTCACAGCACTTTACCGAGTGCGACAAAGTATGACTCTGTCTCAAATAAATAAGTAAATAAACAAACAAACAAATAAAAGTAAATTCCTTTTTTTGTCTTCTGTGTTAAAGAATCTACCTTTATTAGAACAGACTGTCAATAAATTCTGAATTCTTTCTTGTAAATCATTAAATTATTATTTCTGAGGGAAAAAAATACAGCATTTATAAATAGGCTTTTGTTGTTATTTACTAGAAGTTAACAAAGTTATAAGGTAGAAAAAAAATTGAGTCAGAAACATGGTTTTGTAAGTTTGGTTATTCCACTTAGTTAATTTTTTCCTGTATCAGAGAATTCAGTTGCCCAACCTGAGAAGAGGGAAGTGAATGTGTGATCTGGGGGTTCTATTCCACTTTGTCTTTCTATATGTAACAAATCTGTTGCATTTTTTCGGTTTTGCTATCTCATCCAAGCAATTAGTTAAAGTCAAATAGGCTATATAATATTAAATCAAGACAAAGGTGGCAAAGCTTTTTGAGGACTAGCAGGTCATTCAAATGCCTTTACAGGAAAATGCACTCAGCATCAAATGCTGAGTGCCAAGCATAGTGCTGAACGGATTGTAGATGGCAGAAATAACAGCGTCATACTTGTTTTGCTACTTCCTTGAAGAGAAGATGACGGCATGTGACGCTGAGGATGTGAAGATGTGACATTGAATTATCAATGAGCCCATACTAGTCCATTTCGAACAGCTATAGAGAAAATACCTGAAAGCTTGGGTAATTTATCAAGAAAAGAGGTTTATTTGGCTCATGGTTCTTTGGAACCATGGAACTATAAAAAGCAATGCGCCAGCATCTACTTCTGGTGATTGATTCAGGGAGTTTCCAATCAAGGTGGAAGGTGAAGGGGGAGAAGGCATGTCACATAGTGAGGGCAGGAGCAAGTGAGGGAGGAGATGGTGTCAGGCTCTTTTAAACAACCAGCTCTCCTGTAAACTGATGAAGGAACCATTAGTTACTGAGAGCACCAAGCCACTCATGCAGGATCCACCCTCATGATGCAAACACCTCCCACCAGACCCCGCATTCAAAACTGGGGATTGAATTGAGTGGTATAGCATATATCTCCTGTCATTACAGTGAACAGGTAATTAAAAGAAAACATTACCCTCTGTTTTCTTCCCAAACATAATAAACCCCATGGGTTCTCATATTAGAAGGCTTTCTCCTGGACTTCTTTTATTTTTTTAGTTTTCTCTCCAAACAAGTCCCATGGTAGTCAGAACAAGGGCCTTCAATGATGTCCATGTTCTAATTCCTAGAACCTGTCTATTGTTACTTACATGGCAAAAAGACTTTATGTACATAATTAAGTTAGAGAATTATAACTTGGGGATGGGAAGGTGATCCTAAATTATTCAGGTGGCCATGAATGTGATCAAAAGGGTCCTTATAAGTAAGAGGCAGGAAAGTAAGAGTAGGAAATAAGATGATGGAAGCAGAGATCAGAGAGTGAGAGAGAGAGATTTCAAAATGCTATACTCCAGGCTTTGGCAATTTAGAAAGGGACCAAAAGCCTAGGAGAGCAGTGGCCTCTAGAGACTGAAAAAGGCAGGAAAACCAATTCATCAGCAGAGCTTCAAGAAGGAAAGTAGCCCTACTGACCCCATGTAGACTTCTGACATCTTGAACAGTAAGATAATACATTTATGTTATTTTAAGCCACTAAGTTTGTGATAATATGTTCCAGTAGCAATGGGAAACTGATAGAGGTCCCAATCTCCATTTCTAAAGAAAAAAATCTCTGTTCTTAAATTAATCTAAGAGTGAATAAAAGACAAAGTTTCAAGCTATCAACACTCTGTGGGTTATAAAGATTAAATGTATTTAAAATAATACATGGAAAGGCTATACAAAGGAAGATTTGTATTTTGGTTGCCATGGTGATTATTAAATCTACATCTATGGAATGCATTATCTTAAGAAACATAAGACATTTTAAATAAAACAAAATAATGCAATACATTCCTGTAGTTTGTTATAAATACAAACCCTTCTGAAACAAACACTTCAGGTTCAGCTTCAAAAATATTTTTTTAATTTCCACTGTGTCCTATTACTCTATGAGTGTTGTGTGTGTGTACGTGTGTGTTTAAGAAAGACAGACAAAGATAGACAGAATGAATTTCCAATTCTGTATGGAAATAATTATCCCTGAAGTTTTTATAGCAGTACATTCTAGTCCTTTATTAATTCATATTATTATTTCTGAGTATTTATGGTATCGTTTAAAAGGTTATTATTAGAAAATATTTAGAAATGTTACCTGTCTTTAAGATGTGAGATATGTCATAGTTTCCCCAAACTTTTTGAATCTTTACTTGCCTTTTACCATTATTAGAAAAGCTAAGGCTTTTTAAATTCTTTCTCTGCCTCTTCTTCCATTTATATGAGCTCGTTCCTTAACATTGAGATGCCAGGAATTGATGGGATTAAAAGTAGTGCATTCTCCAAGAAATTTGCATTATCAAAGGTTTCAGAATATTGCATTCTACACATGAAGCTCTGTTGGTAGAAGTTCTAATGTCTGTACTCTTTGACATTTTTAACTTTGATTTATAATAAATTTTACAGTATACAAAGTGCTTTTCCTTCAAAAAGAACACAAGGTTTAGGGTTATCACTTAGTGTTCCAAAACAAACTCGGCCACTTTACAAGCCAGGTGAACACCGGCAACCTACTTAGTATTTCTGAGCTTCATTTTCTTGTCTAAAAGAAGAGTGGAAATAATAATACTTACCTCGGTTTTCTGTGAAGGCAAAATGAGGTAATATATTTTAAAAAGAATGTCAAGCTACAAAGTACCATGCAAGCAATAGTAACAAGTTTTATTATTGCTATTATTGTAATGGTAATCTATTAATATATAAAAATGTCTCAATATTTAGTGGCTTAAAACAATGAACAAGCCTGACCTCATAGCTTCTGTAGATTAGGAATCTGTGTGTGGATTAGTTGAGCCCTCTGGCTCTAAGTGTCTTAGAAGACGGCATCACATTATCTGGTTGGGCTTTACTGGGGCAGACACAAGTGTAAATTCATGCATATTATTGTTGGCAGGATTCAGTTCCTCCAGGACCATTGGAATGAGACCTCAGTCCCCCAGTTTGCTGTACCCTGGGACAGTTCCTAACCATGTGGACTTTTTACAAGGCAGCTCATGACATGGCAGCAGGTTCCCTCAAAGCAAGTAGACAAGAAAGCTAAAGAGGGTGACCAAGGAAAGAAGACACAGTCTCTTAGAACTTAATTTTATAAGTGACATTTTATCTTTTTATAATTTTATTCATTAGAAGCAATTCGCTACTCCCAATCATAGTGGAGGGCAGGCTACAGGGTTTGATTTCTAAGAAGTGAGGTTGTTGGATTCCTATTAGAAGTTGCCTACCATAATTGTTCTTAAAATTGCCCTTCCCCCAAATTCTGGACATTGGCCAAGGCATTTTCCTTTATAAGGAGGCTTAGATAGTTAGCTGCAGGCAAAAGAGACACTTAAATCCAGTTATAAGCCTCCATTTCCCTGTATGTTTGAATGTATATTTTCCTGATTACTTTAAAGTATGAGAAACATATTATACCTTCTTTTATGGGAAGCTCTTATCTAAAGGCTGGCCCTGGGGTAATGGAATATGCCACATTACAAAGTTTTGCAAAACAGTTGGTTGCAGAGGAAAAAAAAAACAGATTAATGCTCTCTTAACAATGACTACACTAGTGGGTACAGCATGCAATCATGCTTTCCAAAACAATTATTTTGAATTTAATAGATCTCCAACTCTTTCTGGTGCTGTGACAAGACCACTGATTTAATGGTGCACCAAGCTGCTACCAACCAGAGGTTGAAACCTGTGGTTAAATGACTTGGGTAAGTGGTATTGAAAGCTATCACCACGTGGACAGTTCTCAGGCTCCAGGACAGGGGGAGGGGAGGGGAGGGCAGTTTGAGGAAGGGAGTAAAGAGGAAAATAAAACAAAACAGGAAAAGCCAACAGGCAGCGAGGCTTTCAATAGCACTCAGAGCCTGCCAATTTTTCTTTTCTTTTTTTTTCTTTTTTGTCTTTTCTTTTCTTTTTTTTTCACTCCAAATTTAAATGGAGGTGATTATAAACCTCTTGTTTTGTTTTGCTTTCAGTTAAAAAGTGAGAATTAAAAGACAGTGGGGATAAAGTGCAGAGAAAGAGCTTTTGACAGCTGAGGGATGGAAAGCCCATTAGCCATAATCATAATAATACAAACCTGGTGGACAATACTGGGGGAGGAAACCTCTCACAGGAGAGGTGCTGGAAAAGACCCAGGCCTGGCAGGCCTTGGGGCCATCATAGGAATGAGATTGCAAAACCCCAGGGAGAAACATTGAAGGCTGCCAACATGGCGAGCTCTGAAAGCTGCACTTTGCGATGACAATGGAAAGCCGGAGAACTGAGGGTGCACTGATTGGCAGTGGGTGGAAAAATGGAGGAATAGGCTGCCTGCCCAGAGGGCCAGAGACCTGGTAGGAGACGGGTGTGAACGGCAGACAGGGCTACAAAAGAAACCTCAATGCCAGGGAAAAACATATCTAATCAGAAATCAGTTAAAGGAATGAATTGCAGCTTTAAATCCAGGGAATGAAAAACAAAAATAGAAAAGAAAAATAGATTAATATAGCAAGTACTACATGAACCCTTCTGCATGTTGTGTTTGTTATTTTAGTAAAAATAGACCTAATGTTTTCCAAATGGAGGGAAAGAGCAGAGCTTGCATTGTTTTTGTTGTAAATGTTATGAAGTACAGAAAAGTGCACAAATTATAATTTAAATAGTTCAATAAATTTTCAGAAACATACTTTTTCAGCCATGTTCCAATTTAAATAAAAGACTATTACCTGCCCTCAGAAGGCCCCCCATGCCTCTTCCATTTATAATCCATCCTGCTGTCCCACAGGGTAATCGCCATACTGATTTCTAATGTCATCGATAAATATGTATGTTTGAAATTCACGTAAGTGAAGCCTAAAGTATGGTCTTTTATCTGGTCTACTTTGTTCAATGTTGTTTCTGAGATTCCTCGATATTGTGCATCAAAAATTTTTCA
The DNA here is from genome assembly GCA_963574655.1 of Perodicticus potto. NCBI lineage: Eukaryota > Metazoa > Chordata > Mammalia > Primates > Lorisidae > Perodicticus > Perodicticus potto. Next base: position 19,392 of record CAUYRH010009889.1, on the reverse strand, counting down.
TTCTCATCGTTATAGAATTTCAATGTGTGAACATATCATTAAATAATTATTCATGCCACTTTAGAAGGGTATGTGAGGAGTTCAGAGTTTGGAACTGTTATCGGTATTCTTTTGTGAACATTCTAGTATTGGATTAGGGAGTTTATATCTTTTAGTTTTATGCCTATGGGTGCTTTTGCCAGGTCTATAGGATGCAACTGTTTAGCTGTGGCAGATACTGCCAAATGTTTTCCTGAAGAGGTCATAGTAGTTTATTCCCACCCATCCCGGCCCCCTCCATCCTGCTAAAAGCAATGTAGAAGCATTTCTGTTGTTTTATATCCTTCCACCATGTGGGGGTACTTCTTTGTCTTTGGCATTGTCTGGCAGCTGAAGGATGGGAAGCTCATTACCCTTAATCATCACAATTCTAACCCACTGGACAATGCTGGGGTGGGAACCTGAGAATGACCCAGGCCTGGCAAACATAGTAAGTATGATGTATGGATAATACTTTAAAATATTAAATATAAAGTGTGTTTCTCTTCACCTACCTCCTGAATCCCACGCCTCAGACCTCTATTCAGGAAGTAAGCCATGTCCCACGACACCCACCTGGCAAACTGAACACGTAAGATGATGGAGGTAGGGCAGAAGAGAGATGCTCATCTGTGCAAGGAAGGATCACTTGCATCAAGCTGGGGTCAAGATTGACCTGCTATGCCAGGTACAGAGGCTCATGCCTGTAATTCCAGCACTTTGAGAGGCTGAGGTGGGAGGATCCCTTGACTAGAGGAAAAGAGGTCAAGACCAGCCTAGGCAACATAGCAAGACCAGAGGGGCAGGGGTGGGGAAGACTCCCCTGCCTCACAAAACGGTAACTCTGATGATAGCACTCCTTACTCTCCTATTAGGTTCCATGCAGGAGTCGTCTTTTATTTAAATTCTAAGTATTAAGAAATAGTAGTTCAACATTAGAGTGGAGATAGAGTAAATCCCTGTAGGCACTGTCTGCTGGCCAGAGGAAGATGAGGAGGAAGGTGATGCAGGACGCTCTCTTGGCACCAGCACGGCCCCTGTGAGGATGATGTAGGCCCAGCACCAGACACTGAAGCACATCTGCTCCTGGAAGGGGTCAGCCATCTCTGGAGGGTGTAAGGACTTGGTCAAGTGCTGAGCACTCCCAGACTCCCTCACCTTAATCTTAGAATCCATGGACCACCGAGCCATGAAGCCAACTTCTCAGCAGACTCAGGATGTGGGTACCCTTGATCTGGGGGCAGCCTCTGACAAGCAACCTTCCCCACATTCAAATACTTTTTCAGTTTTCATATAATCACAACTCTTGGAGGCAATTGCAGTTTAATAGGAAATGATGTATTACCTTTAAAATCAGAAAAATCAAAGATGGTAAATGATATAACAGCAGAATTAGAATAACATCAACAGAACAGTTTTTTCCCCGGAGTTTATATGTATTTTGAAGTTAAAAAATAATATTTTCTTCTTTTTCCTTTTAAACATCTTGCTTTTAATTCATATGTTTAATAAATTATTTCACATTAAAAAAGGCCCTGTAGCCACAGGATATAGAACGGGAGTAAACCCCAGCTTTGGTCTAGAAAGTAAAATGATATTTGACAAATTGCCAGACTTCTCTAAACCCCAAATTTCTAATCTGTAAAGCCACAGATAGTTCTATATGATGTGCGATGTATTTCATAATTATCTCCTTCAGTACTGTTAATTATTTCTTTTGTGAAACATATCAAAAGATTGTTTCCTATCTGGAGGACATGTTTCAGCTCGTCTTTTACTCCCTAGTTTTTATCTTCAATTGACCACTGGAATTAGAATTTTTATATTATCAATGAAATCACAACTCAAGAAGAGTTAACATTTCGGATTTACATTTCTCTCATTAAAAGCAAATTTTAAAGTCTAAATTGGTATTTTTCAGCCTTTTTTTTCTGACGGCACACTTGAACCTGTGGTTAAATTTCTGTGGCGCACTTAAATTATGTTCATCCAAAAAGATTTTAAAAAAGAGTATACTTACTATGCTTTAAAATTCTGTCAGAAATAATTTAATTAATGACCTTTAAAAATTTTTGCAGTATATCTAAGATCCTCTCAGGGTACACGCATGTGCCGCAACAGACCAGTTGAAAATTACTGGTCTAAATGTTTAACATTCTCATAAAGAACATTTCAAATTTTATATTAAAAACATACGAAGCATGTTGCTAAAGAGATAAAAAAAAATGTCCTGTAACACTTCTTGATTATTTAAGATTATGTTAAAATCTTAATACAACATAGCAATTGTGGTAAAATGTTAGTTAAATTAATGTTAATTATTCTTCATTATGAACAGAACAAAATGGCTACAATTCTCGTTCAACACTTCCCTGTTTGCATTCCAGAGACTCATGTAGGTGTGTTTGTAACTCATCTATGTAGTACAGATATTGTACATTCATATTTGCTTAATTGTGAAAAATAAATGAATAGATTTCTCCTCAATGAAACCAGTTTGGTTTCTAAGCCGCAAGTCTTATCTGATGCATCAGAAAAATCAGAGGTAACCAAGAAGGAAAAAAGATTATCCTTAAGCCAAAGTCAGAGAAGACATGGATAAAGCAAAACTAGGAATGTTATATATGGGCTGTTCTCTTAGGTAAGTCAGAAAGCCATGGAACTTTTTGTCTTTAGGGCTTTCAAGTGAACATTAATTTGTCTGGGAAACCAATAAAATGCATAAGTAAAAATCAAGATCTAGAATTAATTAAAGCAACTAGTAATTGCTTTGACGTCCTAAGTAAGTCATAAACTAATGGGAAGAATGGGTGTAATTCTTGTAAGAGTCAACTTCAGAGTGACTTACCACTCCAAAACATACTTAAAGCAGAAATAAACACAAATAAATCTAACACCTATTTTTTTCCAGACTGTGCTTCACATTGTTTCCTTTCAAAAGTGTTATATTTCTTTCCAATATCTATTAGAAATTAAGTATCTATTATAGAGGAATGTAACAATAATAGGAAAGATGTGCATAATATGTTGATGTTTATTTTATATATACATATACAAACGTACAGAGTTAACCATTGCACAACACAAGTTTCAGCTATGTGGGTCCATTTATACACAGACTTTCTTCTGCCTCTGCCACTCTTGAGACAGAGAGACCAACACTTCCTCACTGTGTACTCAAAGTGAAGACAATAAGGTTGAAAAACTTTATGATGATCCATTTTCTACTTAGTGGATAGTAAATATATTTCCTCTTCTTTTCTTAAAATTTTCTTAATATAATTTTCTTTTCTTTAGCTTACTTATAAAAATGTAATATATAATACATACACATACAAATTATGTGTTAAGCAACTATTAGGTTATTGGTAAGGCTTCCAAGCAACAGTGGGCTATTAGTAGATATGTTTTTGCAGAGTTCAAAAGTTATATATAGATTTTCAACTGAGTGACAGATCAGTACCCCTAACCTCATATTGTTCAAGGGTCAAGTGCATAATTATAGAAAAGATGTCTATGATATATTAACAAACTCATAGACAGAGAGAGAAAAAGAAACAAATAGAAGAGGAACTATTTAACCCAAACTATTAAAATATGGAATCAGTTTATCTTTTCTAAAGTGCTACTGGACATGTGTGTCCTTTTCAGTAAGAAGAAAAAACTTAAATGATGTGTAGCCCAAGTTATATGATGCCAATAAAGATTTAATTTAATTTAATAATCATTGGTTTACTTTCCTAAATTAGGTAAAGGCCACTCACCCAAAGAGTCCACTAGTTTATGCTATAGGTGCCCCCAAATCATTGTCCATCATTAATGAGGAACTCAGAAATCTATGGGAAAGGTATTAGATTTCACAAGTAAGCTAATAATAGTACAACAGTGATAAGCAATATGAAACAATAACACACATTGACTATTGACTGCATCTAAAACATTATACTAAATGCTTTACAAATGATGATGCATTTAGATTTCACAACAATCCTATCAGGTTGGCACAATTAATTCCTCCTATTTTATAGATGAGGAAACTAAGATCAATGGGGTTAAGAATCTTGCCCAAGACCTTATACTAAGTGATAATATCCAGACTAGCCTGATGCAAATATGCTCTTTCAAATGATGCCATACTTCCTCAGGAAAAAAAAAAAAAAAGATAGATTCTGCTTCTGTAACCCAAATAACAAGGCAATGAGGACCACAGATGGCATCCCAGCTGTGACTAATATACACCTGGGAAAGCAGTGTCACCTGAAACCATTTCACATCCCATAAACAGAAACAAAGTTTTGCCAATTATCTGGTTAATCCTGTTAATTTCAGTGAAGCAATGAGGCTTCAGAATAAATTTCATTTGGCCTGAAACTTTGATTTGGCTGTCTGCATCAGTTGAAAAAACTGGATAATCAAGAAATCTTCATGAGCTCTGTTTAGCCACATTCAACTATGTATTGTTAAATTATTCTTACTTGATTTGATGTGAAATTTGAGCATTTCTTTTAAATACTATGTATATTTGTTATCATATATTAGTTTGGATCACACATAGATTGCTCTTTAGCCATTTTGAAAAATTGTATGGTATGTCCATGAGTATTTGAACATAGGGTAGAATTAGAACTTCAAGTATCAAGAAACAGGTTAGAAGTTGAAGGAGGTGGAAGGAGGAAGGTCAGAGGGCTGGAAAGAGAGTTGCTTTTCTTGTAATTTAGCACCTTCATTTTCTCAATCTAGAGAGACCTTAAATGATCTGTGTATTTATTTCAAAGACCTCTTGGGGAGAGGCTGTTAACTGTCCCCAGATAAATTTCACATGATCATTCTTATACCTATTTATTTTCCATGCCTTCTGAAATAGAAAAGAAAGCTTCATGTTGTCATTCTCTATACTAGATATTAATTCCTAGATGAGTTTGATTTTTTTTGCAGTTGAATGGTGATAAAATGAAGCTATTTTGAAGCACATTAAATCTGCAAATTTGAACACTTTGGTGCCAATGTTCATTTTATTGCAAGGTATCCTATTTTCACCTTCATAAAATTGAATGCTTGCATGTACCATATAATTAAATTTAGCCATACCAAAAACTCAAGTCTATGAATTTATTAACTCTTGACTGCATCATTGCTTAGGAACTTTGATAAAGTTTACTACAATTTCATTAATCTCTTCTGTAGCTCAATTCTGAACTTCAGGGAATTGCAACTTTTATTTCTGTGGCCACTTTCTTGGCAAAGATACCCACAATTGGCAATAAATTCATTTTTCCTGGGATGTAGGGTTGCCTACAATGTTGGCTATAATACTTGCCCTCAGAAAGAAAAATAGTCTTCTAAGGGAAGTAGAAATTAGTTGTTTTTCCTCAAGATTGTGGCTTATAAAATACATTCTGGCTGGTCACCAGAAAATAAAAATTTTGCAAATCTTGGAAAGTTTGAAGCTGCTATAGGTGGCATTTGCAATCTGTTCTTTCAGCAGGACTTTATTCAGATTTGTTCTGCAAGACCTAGATGATATAATAAGAAAAAGGACAGAGAAGAACAGATCCACTGGAGTAGAAACTCACAAAGAACATAACATGGACATTTTAAAGGATAGATGTGCTTTTCAAAGCAAAGATCCTCATCTAATCTGGTACGTTAATTGCTGATATATATATATATATGTGTGTATATATATATATATATATATATATATATCAGCATTGTATTTGCTTCATCTCTACTAACTACCCACCACATGTCTATTCTCTGATCAAAATAGTTGACAAATACATTTCCAAAACACACATTTACCCCTCTGGTACCTTTTTCATTCAGACCACCCATTATCTGCTCACTGGTTAAGTTAAATCCAAAAGTCATCTTTGATGTCATCTCTTCGTGAATCTTCTCTTCTCTATGTCAGTCAATTTCACATGTACCATCTGCATGAGCTGTCTCCATCTTCTTACATCTCTATCTTCAACCTATTCTTATCTAATTTTTGCCACACCATTCCACTGAATGCTGGCCTGTATGAAGAGAGAAAGGAGTGCTTGCCCACTGTTGATGGGACTGCAAATTAGTCCAACCTCTATGGAAAAACATTATAGATATTCTTCAAAGCACTAAAAGTAGAGCTACCATTTGATCTAACACTCACACTCCTAGGTACTTACCCAAAGGAAAAGAAGCCATTTTATCAAAAAGATACCTGTACTTGAATATTTATTGCAACACAATTCACAATTGTGAAGGTATGGAACCCCACAAGCCAAATGCCAAGAAGTTCATGAGTAGATTAAGAAAATGTAGTGTATATATACCATGGAATACTACTCAGCCCACGAAGAAGAACGGATAAAGCCTTCTCACCCATCTGGATGCAACTTGAGCCAATTATCCTAAGCTAATATCTAAAGAATGGGAAAATAAACAGCACTGTACTCACTGTTAAATTGGAACTAACTGATTCATGTGCACAGAGGAAAGGAATACTCAGTGGAAATCAAATAGATGGGAGAAGAGAGGAGATGATGAGCAAAACCTACCTAATGGGTGTAAAGAACACTATGTGTATATGGAAATACTTACAACCCTGACTCAAGGCATAACAAAATTTATATATGTAAACAAAATCATTTTTACCCTATAATATTTTGAAATAATGATTAAAAAATAAAGAAAAAAATACAAGACGGATAGACCTCATTTTGTTGGCAAGGTCAGAAGGACATTTTAGGCCATGAAAACACAGCAACATGAATATTGTGTGTATAATTGTCCATCATTGGAAATTATACTATAGAAAAAAGTGCAAAATTAAATAAAAACTGTTATGAACAATTTTTAATTAAATTTATTTCTAAATGTGTTTATTCCTAGAATTTTTCTATTTTTTGATGTCAATGTTTCTATCTCTAGTGAGATAAACAATTTATCCAAGCCTTATTTTCCGTGTAAATAAAAGCAATAAATTTTTATTGCCATCTTCAAGTCTGGAACTTTGTGGGTTCCCTCAGCACATAGATATAGACTGATTAGTCAGTGTGCTTTCCATTCTTGCCATCTAAAAGAAAAGAATTTAGTTAACATTTATCTGACCTCATGCACAAAATATCAGGGAACATGTTTTTATCATGTGCTAAAATTTTGGTTGATGAATCAGCAGCATTACACAGCCGTAACACAATAAGAAACATTTATTGCCTGAGATTTAAATAGGAAATAAAAAATAATTGACCAGATAGAAATTCTCTGATGTTAACTCAGGAAATAATCTTTAACAATAGTAAAGGGAAGCAAAATAGCCAGATGGCTTCAACTCACCAGGCCAGGAAAGGGAAATGGAATATTCCAAAATCATCATCATTCTGAAGTCTGTTTATATCTTATGGGATTTTGTCATCTGAATCTCCAAAGGGTGAAGAGTCATCTTTATGCTGAAAACAAAATCTATTTTAGGGCTCTGGAGTCATAGAGGGCACATGGTTATCTTTGGTATGAAACAAACGGCTGTTATCCATATCTCTGGAAAAGCAACAGCTGATGTTTTCTGACATGGTGTTTAAATATCATGGAATAATGAGTTTGAACCATGGTGAAAATGAAGCCATGTCAAGGGGACACTAAAGTGACACTATTGGCCTTGTTATGGAATCACAGCATCTCAGAATTGTAAAGGTTCTTGGGCTGTTAAGCACAAGCATTCATCGAATCCTGGAATCAAATTTAAATATGCAGTTGCAATTTTGTTGGTTTCAGAGCATTCCACTTGAAGAAGAAAACTAAAACATCACACTATGTCCATAACAGAAGAACTGGCATCATGGGAGGTTTGGGGGGAAAAAAGGACAAAGTCCATAGGGGTGTTTAAGCAGCAGAACAGTGGGCTGCTGAGAGTGAACAGTAGGCTCAGATCTTATAGTTTAAAAAAACAAAAATCCCTACCATTACTGTTACTGGCAAGACATATATAATCTAATACCTTATAATTAAAATATGTTAATGTTTACATATCATGCAGGAAAAATACTTTTTCAGTATTTTCTAGGAATACTAATTTTGATCCAAAAGAGAGAATGCCCTACTCAGAATTGCCCAGAAATGGAGTAAGCTGCCTGGGGATATAGTAACTTGCCTATATATCCCTGGTCAGACATACAACAAAAAATAGTATTTCAGGGCAGGGCCTGTGGCTCAAAGGAGTAGGACGCAGACCTCATATGCTGGAGGTGGTGGGTTCAAACCCAGCCCTGGCCAGAAACTCAAAAAAACTAAAAAAATAATTGTATTTTAAATGGAGCTTACCATCAGATTTTTTGTATATGAATGAGTTTAGGATCTGACATTCAGAACTTGGAGAAAAAGAAGGGTTGACTTAGATAAACACATTTGGAAAGGTTGCTATATTAAAAAAATATGCAACTGTGATTTAGAAAAAACATTAAGAAAGTTTTAAATAGGTATACTAAACACAAATGTACCCTTTGAGAGCCATTTTTTTAAAATTATGTTTCCACATGTTATGAAACTTACCTTTATATTACCCATAGTATGTCAGTGAAATACACCAGTTCAAATTCAAGGAGGAATAATCAAGATTTGTAATGAGAAATATAAATAATCAATGCAGCTATTCAAATATAAGCATAATTATTCACATTATTTATACCTGAACTTTTAAATTAAAAGACTCCAAAACAGAATTTTACTTTTCATCATTTAGGTGTTCAAGAGACCTAGAGAGGATAAATGAGTCAGGTCAAAGTGTTGTTATTAAACCATTTAGGCCATTAAGTGCTTATCATTTGTACAAAGCTAAACTGGAAGACTGAAAATGTTCTCTTGAATATGATTCTTTCTTCCCATCCTGACTGTTTTATATGCTCTCAATTTCTCAGTTTCTAGCCCACTGTTCCATTCTTAAGCTCCTGGACATGCCATCACCCTGCTTAAAATCTTCCATGTCTTCCTCTGACCTACAGTCAGAGAATTGGGGGAGATTGGAAAACCAAGATCTTTAGTGATTTTATTTTTGCTCCCATTTCCAACCACATTTATTGTCACCCTCTCACATCTATTTCTGAATATTTTCTCAAAAACATTTCTTCATAGCATCGAATAAATAGGAAGTGGACAATAGTTCTCCATTTGTAATCTTCAATCTCTTGAATTAGGAATGAACCCTTGACTCAAATCGAGCAAATCTGATTCCCTTTCAGCAAGTTGAAATTGATATTCAGGAATGTTATTATTTGTTATGTTATATGTTCATCTTAAAAAGACCTCTAACACTTATGTATATATATGTATATATATATATTTTTTTCCTTCACTTTGAGAACCAGAGAAAGCAATAATCATGGAAAGAAGAAAAATGAAACAGATAAATAAAGATCAGAAAATAGGGAAAACAGTGTGGTGAGAGAGGAAGATGAAATGAGAGAGAGAAGAGCAAAAGAAGAAGGTCAGAGGGATATTCCTAACCAATCTTTCAGACAATAGGAGGCCTGCCTTTGAGAATGGACCATGGCTCCACAGAAGTATACCTGTCCTTCTCATAAGTTATCACATTTTATCAGACCCTGTTTGAATGAATGAGTTGCTTAAATCCCAACAATCTCTGAACAAGACAACCCTCTCCAAGCCATGCTCTCCTCTAGAATTCACTTTGTCCTTTGGACTTTTTCCTTTATTCTTTAGACCTCTACGCAGCCCTTGACAACCATCTTTGGTCATATTTGTCTCTCTTCTATGCTTCCATAACATGTTCTTTCATTATGTTTCTTCACTCTTCAGAATTTATTTCTTGTTAATAGACTATGTATGATTAATTTCTCAAGTAATGTTTTATGTATTTGGAAAATACCATGTGCTTTAAGTTTGAGAACAAATAATATATGATTATGTATAGTTTGAAATTGATTTTATGTACAAATATACATATTTATATGTGTTTACATATATGTATGTATTGTGTTTTTGTGTGTAGGTTGCACATAAATATGAGTAAATCTTGTTAAGTCATTTACATCTTCTGTATCTTATTTTATATTTAATTATTACTCTATCTGACCTATTGAAGTTTTAGAAAGGTTATATTGGAAAGCAATATGCCTTTTTTCCCACAATTGTTTTTCTGGTTTGTTAAAATTATTAAATGTAAGTGAAGTCTATGATATTATATCTTCAATGTGAACTGAATTTTTATCAAGTGATAAAACTCTATCTTCTCCTTTAATGTCTTCTACCTTACTATTTTGTGCCTTATGGTAATATTATTTATTTTTTTGTTCTATGTTATTGATATTCCTTTTATATTTCCTTCCATTGCTCATTTTTTGTAGGGTATTTGCTATATTCCAATAATTTGTAATGTCTGGCACTCATACAATCACCATAGTGAGATGTCTAGCAGTCATTCATCTCTTCTATTTGAAGAGATTGAAATCATGGCTTGGAATCTTTAGCTGTCTGCAATGTTGTGTTTTCCCTCTGGTTTTGGGATCCACATTCACTACATTAGTCATGGGAAGAGTAAATGGTTTCTGGATATTTGCTATTCTGAATGTAAGTCTTTTCTGATAATGCAGAAGACGTCTCATTGCCTCCCACTTTTCAATCTCTTAGCTGTGAGTTTAGAGTTCTCCCACCTACCTCCTCATTAATCACCAGGCTTATCTACAGAATCTATTTGAAACAATGATTTCTTTAGTTCCATCTGTCCCCATCTACTTTTTATCCTTTTAGGATCCCCTCAAAATTTCTGGTTGATGATCTTTCTCACCTGTCTATACTCTAATATCTCCATCTACATGCCTCTATTTTGGTGCCTACCTCACCAATAGTGCCTTTCATGTCTCTTTCACAACTTCCTGTGAACATTTTGGAAAGGAGTAATTTCATTGTCTCTAATTTTAATGCCTGTTGCCATGCTTGCTACTGGAATACTTAATAAATGTCCTTTGAATAAATGAATGAATGTTTCTCTCAAAAAACCTGCAAGCTATTTTCTTTTATTCTCATTTAAAAATCAACATTTTCCACAAAGATATTGTATTATTCTTCAACCCTCCAAAAGAAAGTTACATTTATTGCGAAACAAGTCTTATTAGAATTTAACTTAGATGATTCCGTTTGATGAAAAACATAAAAACCTAAAAATGTAGTTTTTACAATGGAACATCTTTCATGACCTTGCCAATCACTTTGTGATTATGTGATTACAATGAATGTGAACAAGTGGGAAAATAGTCCTGGAAAACAATACAAATAACTCTCGCTTCCCTAAAGACCTGGGCAGCTCACCCAGTATCCCAGAACTTGCTACAGATATTTCCTACCATAGTACAAAGACCTCAGAGGACTAAATAGAACATTAAATAGATTTTGGGAAATCAAAAAAGTCGTGAAAGTACATTTCAATTAGGGCGGAATGAGGGGAGGAAGTGACAAGGGAGATGATGTGTTCAGAGCATCAGCCTCTCTAATCTCGGAAAACAGAGACTTTCCTTGGGGCTGAGCTCGTATTGACTAATCACAGAAATCACAGAGCAAGGTTGAGAGAAACTCTAGGGGAAGCAGGGATCTGACAAACTTCCCTGTTGACCTTGACTGCCTGGACACAGAATTGTGCCAGGCTTTGAACGTGAAAAGGAACCTGCCCGGAAAACAAACTGAAACCATAAAAAATTTAATTAAATCCAGTGGGTGGATATTAAAAGTGGAGAATAATTAGGGCAGCAAGTAAAATGAAAAAAAAAAAAAAGAAACCAGGTGATTAAGGGAAGGCTCAGGAAGTGCCTAGTACCTGTGTAACATCCCGCTGACAGCTACTGAAAATGAATTCGACATTTTGCCTATGTATAGTTCACAATTTTTGGTTTGTAATGCATTTACATGCATGTTTCTATGTGTTTATGTGTGTGGTATCGTCTATTATCTTTCTTTTTCCCCCTTGGCTACAGCTGGGTAGGAATGAAAAAGTGCCATGATCTAAACTGGATTTTAATGAGGACAGCGCAGTGTCTGCCAAGTCCTTGGGTGTGAAGTTGGCAAACTGGGCCTACTGGTCCTTAAGGGTCCCTTCTCTGGATCTGAAAGCCCCTCTGTTGAAAACTTGGCAGCCCTTCCAGAGTCTCTTTCCCCTCTGCCAAGCAGATGAAGGCAGCGTCTGGCTCTGCACATGCGATGCTGAAAGTTGCCACTACTGTCAAAGGCCCAGGGAAGGAGCACTTCCTTTTCCTGACATAGACAGCTTCAAATCTAACCCTGGGACTCTCAGCTGTTGTCACTTTTCCTGAAAGATAGCAACTTTTTATTCTTCATAAACAGCTAAGATGCCACTTTCTACATTTAGCTTGGTAAAGACCCAAGAAGAAAAATTTGCTTTAAAAAGTCATTCTTATGAAGGGCATTGCTGTTTGCTGGTGTGTCTAGAGACAAGAGCTTATGTGGGAGAGGATTAGCCAATGAAGGTAATGCTTCAAAAATTAGTCAGACTCTAAACTTACTGCATACTAACAGAAGAAAGGGTTTTAAGTTTTTTTATAAAAATGTTGTGGGGGAAGCAAGAGGGCTTTCTGAGCAGAACAACTCAAATTGATTTATTTATATTTTTTTACATAGAAAAAAATGATTATTGCAGGTTATGAGAGAGAGATTGAGATGTATTCATCAGAGACGGGAAGATAATAGAGATACTCCTTCACTCATAGATATTAAAGAATTAGAAGAGTCTTGGCAGTGGGAATTCTCACAAAGGGATACATATTAAGAGATCTAATCAATAAGACCTAGTGATTGATGTCATGGAAAGAATTAAAATGAGGGCACGAAGATGGCACACAATTTTCAGACTTGGACATCTAAATAGATAATGCTGTCAGTCACAAGGGCTAAAAATTAGGAATAAAAGGGGCGGCACCTGTGGCTCCAAGGAGTAGGGCACTGGCCCCATATGCCAGAGGTGGCGGTTTCAAACTCAGGTCGGGCCAGTTTGTTTCTTTCTTTGTTTCTTTCAAAAACAAAGAAAAAAAAATTAAGGATAAAAAATACGTTTACTCTTTTGCAATAATGAAAATAAAGTCACAATTTTTAGATTTTACTTTTTTGATTATCTGTAAATGTGTTTTTTGAAATATATTCAAGTAACTGTGGAACTATCAAAATTAAATATGTATGTGTGTATTTATGTGTTTCTGTATTTATTATTCTATGTAGTACAACTCTCTTGGACACCCCAAATAGTATGCAAAGTAATCACGATTTCAAAATTTCTTTAGAGGCTTAAAAATTAAATTAAATCCCATTCCATTTGACACTCCTAAAGTAAAAATCTTCTACATTGTGGAAGATTCCCCACCTGTTGAAGGGAAGCCTATCTGTGGAAAACCGAAGCCCTGGTGCTTCTAGTAGGCCTGTAGTTCTCAATGTTGAATCTTTTGAACCTCCTCATACCTGATCTATGGCCCAGACCAAGGAAATGAAAATTGTGGGTTTAGGATCCATGTGATCATATTATATTTAATTGGTGAAGGAAAATGCAATTTGCAGCCTAGTTTTAGAATTACTACAGAAGGTTGAATCTCAGGCAAATTGGAAAAAAAGACAGGTGGGAGACAAAATTCTAAGGCCAGAATAAAAGAGTGTAGAATTACGCTCACTTCAAAGAGTGAACAATCAACAAATAAGCAGAGCTTGCACTTGACGAACAGTCCTGCAGGGGGAGAAATGGAAAACACTCCTTAAAATTGATTTGTCCTGAATTGAAGTAGCCAGGGCTCATTTACAGGGGATGGATACTGGGCAATTGGCATCTATGGGAAGATAAGAAGCAAAGCCTTGGAAGACTCCAAAGGTCAAACATCTTCCAGAAAACCTCTCCCATGTATTTCTTATTGGTCTAACTGAATGACCAGCATATTCTAAAACTAATGCTTATTGTCATAGAAATGTTAAGAGCCGACTGAATTAAGCAAAGGTCCTGAGGCTAAAGGGGATGGATACTTATAGTTTCATTGTATAAATCTACATCTGCTAGTGAACATGACCAAAGGTGTTGACATAAACATCTGCTTATGTTACCACCTCTACACGAAAAATAAACTAAAACTGGTCTTGAGTTTCGCGCATAGATGTTTTTTCCTCTTCAATCTTGTTTTGATACAGTGTCATGAAATAACTAACTTATTTCAATCCCTACACTTATCCTTCCATGGTGTCATCTTCATTTTACAGGTTAAAATCACTCATTATGGCCAAATGTCTGCAGCTGTTCTAAGCCTTGACCTGAACTTCCTTAGATCTTCAGAGAGAGAGGGAGAGAGGGAGAAAAGAAGAGAGGGAGAGAGGGCTGATTTATACTAGCTATCCCAAGGAGTGAGCAACATTCTTTGCCACCAATCTCCAGAAATTTCTCAAGATTTAGTATTTTAACTTTATATTAGAATAATAATGAAAGAAATAGAATTTTAAAATACTCATAACTCCAACCACCATACATTATTCAAGCATTTTTAATTTTGCATACTGCCTTCTAGTTTTGTTCTATGTGTAAATATAACTTTCTTCGCTTGGTGGTTATATTCTGAAATTCATTACTAGAACCTTAAGATTTTCATTTAGTTTGTGTATGCATATCCACAAGTTATATATAAATATATATATAACTATATATTTTTAAGACTACCTTAATATTATTTACAATTGTATGGATTTTTTTTGTTTGTTTCTTTATAATAAATTGCCAAAAGGGAGATAACTATGTAAAGCAGCAATGTTTATAGATCCATACACAGATGCTTGTCCATTGTGATGGGAATACCTCTGGATAACCCCATCACAAACTAAAAATAACACACTCTGGGAGGCCAAGGCAGGTGGATTGTTTAAGTTCAGGAGTTTGAGACCAGCCTGAGCAAGAGCGAGATCCTGTCTCTACTAAAAATAGAAAAACTAGTTGGACATCATGGTGGGTGCCTGGAGTCCCAGTTACTTGGGAGGCTGAGGCAAGAGGATCTCTCAAGCCCAATAGTTTGAAGTTGTTGTGAGCTATCACACCACAACACTCTACTCAGGGTGACAGAGTGAGACTCTGTCTCAAAAAAAAAAAAAAAGAAAAGAAAAAAGGGGCAGCATCTGTGGCTCAAAGGAATAGGGCACTGGCCCCATATACCAGAGGTGATGGGTTCAAACCCAGCCCCAGCTAAAACCTGCAAAAAAGAAAACAACAATATTTTAAAGTCACAATGGGTTTATCTAGACATAACCTTACTGTAAGTTGAGGAGAGTACTGAATGCCTATCGCTTTTATACTGTAAAACAAATCTTAAGTTGAGGACTATCTGAATATAAACGTAAATATATATCTAGAAAGATAGCAAATAGTTGATACAAAAGAGTTTCATTACTCTTTTATTGATTTCATTCCAGTCCTATTTGATATCAATGTCACTGCAATACCTTCAGGAAGAAAAGAAAAAGACAAAGAAAGAAAGAGTGTATGCATGTATGTGTCTTTTCTTTTTTTTTGTTTATTAATTTATTTTTTATTCTTGGGGGTTCATTGAGGGTACAAGAAACCAGGTTACACTGATTGCATTTGTTAGATAAAGTCCCTCTTACAGTTGTGCCTTGCCCCCAAATGGTGTGGCACTGAGACCCCACCGCCTCCCTCCTGCCCTCTCTCTGCTCTCCTCTTCCCCCACCCTCCACTGTGTCATTAATTGTCCTCATATCAAAATTGAATACATAGGGTTCATGCTTCTCCATTCTTGTGATGCTTTACTAAGAATAATGTGTTCCATTTCCATCCAGGTTAATACAAAGGCTGTAAAGTCTCCATTTTTTTTTTTTAATGGCTGAATATATTCTATGGTGTACATATGCCACAGCTTGTTGATTCATTCCTGGGTTGGGGGGCATTTAGATTGTTTCCACATTTTGGCAATTGTAAATTGAGCTGCAATAAACAGTCTAGTGCAAGTGTCCTTATGATAAAAGGATTTTTTCCTTCTGGGTTGTATTAGTTTGCATTCCCACCAGCAGTGTCTTTTCTTATTTATTTTTGTTATTTAGCTAACCAAGAGACAATTCAATACATTATATATATGCATATATATATATATATATATCATTTCAAAATATTAAGGGAGTACAAATATTTTTTGTTGCATGAATCACTTTTTAATGCTTGAGTCGTGACTGTAGGTGTGCCCATCACCCAGATAGTGTTTGCTGCACCCATTAGGTAGTTTTTACATCCTCCTCATTCCTCACTTGATTTCCCCTGTTTTACTGAGTTTTCCTCCATGCACATGTGTGTTCATCAGTTAGTTTCAATTTAATAGTGAGTACATGTAGTGTTTACTTTGCCATTCTTTAGATACTTCACTTAGGATGATGGGCTGAAGTTCCTTCAAAATTATTGTGAAAGGCATTAATTCATCCATTTTTTATGGCTGAGTGGTATTCCATGGTATACATATACCACATTTGTCAATTTGGACATGAAACAATGGGCACTTGGATTGATTCCACACCTTTGCAATTGTGAGTTGTGTTGCAATAAATATTCAAGTACAGGTGTCTTTTTGATGAAAAGACTGTGTTTCCTTTGGGTAAGTACCTAGGAATGTGAGTGCTGGATCAAATGGTAGGTCTACTTTTAGTTCTTTGAGGAATATCCATAATGTTTTTCCATAGATGTTGAACTAATTTTCAGTCCCTTCAACAGTGGGTAAGCATTTCTTTTTCTCGGCATCCAGGCCAGCATCTACTGTTTTTGGTCTTTTTAATAAAAGCCATTCTAACTGTCATTAGGTGGTATCTCATTATTGTTTTAATTTGTATTTCCCTGAAGATTATTAGTGACATTGAGTAGTTTTTCACATTATTTGTTGGACATTTGTCTAACCTCCTTTGAAAAACTTCTGCTCATATCCTTGGCCCACTTTTTCATTATTGTATTTTCCTTGCTGATTTTTTTGAGTTCTTTGTAGATTCTTATTATGAACCCTTTATCAGATATATAGGGAATATTTTCTCTTAATCTGTAAGTTGTCTATTTGCCCCATTGATTATTTCCTTAACTGTGTAGAAGCTTTTTAGTTTATTCAAGTCCCCCTTACTTATTTTTGATGTTGCTGTGATTGCCACTGGGATCTCAGTCATACATTTTTTTGCTATGACACTGGAGGAGTTTTTCCTTCATTTTTCTCTAGAGTTCTTATGGTTTTGTGCCTTAGATCTAAGTCTTTCATCCATCTTGAATTATTTTTTGTGAATGGTTAAAGAAATGAATGCTGTTTCATTCTTCTGTATGTTGCTGTTCAATTTTCCCAGAAGCAATTGTTGAATAGAGCTTCCCACAACCCCACATTATTGTCAGCTTTGTCGGAGATCAGTTGGATAGGCTTCATGTCTGGATTCTCTTTTTTGTTCTATTGGTCCGTGTCTCTATTTTTGTGCCAATATCAATACTACTATACTTGTAGTATAGTTTGAAGTCTCGTAATGTGATGTCTCCAGGTTTGTTATTTTTGCTTAAGTCAATGAAGTTTTAAATTGCATTTTATTTATAGTAATGGTTGATATCATAAGGTATCAAGAAATATTAGTTGAGCAACTAGTATTTTGTTTGTTCATGTACTATTTCTTTTTTCCTTTATTAATTTTCCTAGCACCCAACAGAGTCTTTTAACTCAAATGCCCATGTTTATGAGATGACTGGGTAATATTAAAGGTCACGGGTGATGATAAAAATAATCTGATTATCTCAGTTTTCTTTTTTATTAACTTTGTACCCATTTACTTGGTTTTCTAACCATAAAAATTAATAGCCAATGGGTAGCTATTTTCCATATTAACTTTTAAAAGATTGAGAAAACTAAATATCTTGACATATGAAGGTCTGACATTTAAGTTTGCAAATTCATCCTAGAAAAAGTTCTACATAATTCATTCATTGTTTAATAAAACTATCCTCACATTCAAAGTACTCCCCTTGGGAATCTGTGATGCCAATACCTAGCTCACCCTTCAAAGCAATTTTGTAACTCTTTTTTCTAAATGACCATCAGAGCTATCTTTGTATTATCCTTTATGTTATCAAATTGGCTTGTTTCAATATTTCTATTTATCTTCATGTTAAGAAAAAAGTCACTGGAAGATCAGATTAGATGAATAGGGAGGGTGTTCCAATACAGTTATTTGTTTACTGACTAAAAACTCTTTCACAGACTGTGCTGTTTGAGCTGGTGCATTGTTGTGATACAAGAGCCATGAGTTGTTGGCCAAGATTTTCACTGAAGATTTTCTTGTTTCTCTACTGATGTTTACTTGGTCTGCTATGCTTCTCACAGTCAGTCAATAATTTTGACATACAATTCAGCACATTTTTGTAATGTTTTCATCATTTCTGCTTCTTATTGGCCACCCTGACTTCTCTCCCTCAGACACTTGGTTTCCCCTCAGGAAAAAAACAAAAATAACCCCCCCCCCAAAAAAAAATAATTAATCCATTTGTACACTGTCATTTTCTTCATGGCATTATTCCCATATACTTGTACTAATCCAAATGAGTCCCTGGATCTCACTAGTCCATGATCTCACTTCCACTCTTGCCAAGTTTAACAAGAAACTTACAACTATTTGTTGCTCTAATTCAAGCTATAACTTTCTTAACTTAGCACACAAAAATGTACAGTAATAATGTACACCACTCAGCAAGACACCACTACACATCAACATGGACCTCACTATGAGACACTGACATCCCAAAGTTATGAAAACTTATTGAGTTGTGTGTACAGTCCTGCAATGTAAGCACATGGTAGCAAATTCATGAACTTAATTGTCAGGCTCATATATGCTTCTTTATGTCATAGATATTTAAGAATACATTTACCATTAAAGTTTTCTTAATGTCTGAATTTCTTAAGGTAATTTAATTTTAATTCTGATTCAGCCTGCTAAAATTGATATTTCTAATTCATCACTGCCTTTAGAATAAATCAACATATATCTGAATTACTACTTGGTCAGGATTTTCAATGAAAAGAAAATCAACTTAAGTAGTTTTTCAAATGAAGTTACTCTTACCATTTAGTTGGAGTTCTGTTTTGCTTACTTTGGAATCTGTTTCTTTAGCAGTGGTTCTCAACCTGTGGGTTGCGACCCCTTTGTAACAATGAAAATACATTATGGCATTAGGAAGGTTAAGAACCACTGGATTAGAAGATACTTTTTTTTTTTTTTTTAATTATTTTTTATTGAGTCATAACTGTGTACAATGATTCAAGCTTGGAGTACAGTGTGCGGGCTTCCCATACAATCGGAGATATTTTTATCCACCTGATTAATGTAACATTCATGATATTTTCT
>CAUYRH010009887.1:0-12161 GCA_963574655.1 Perodicticus potto | reverse complement strand
GCTCACAGCAACCTCCAATTCCTGGGCTCAAGCGAGTCTCTTGCCTCTGCCTCCCAAGTAGCTGGGACTACAGGCGCCCGCCACAACGCCCGGCCATTTTTTGGTTGCAGCCATCATTGTTGTTTGGCGGGCCCGGGCTGGATTTGAACCTGCCAGCTTAGGTGTACATGACTGGCGCCTTAGCCCGTTGAGTCACAGGCGCCGAGCCTGGAGTATGTTTTTAAAAAGAGGTCAGCCAGGCGGGTGGTGCCTGTGGCTCAAAAGCGTAGGCACCGGCCCCATATGCCAGAGGTGGCGGGTTCAAACCCAGCCCCGGCCAAAAACTGCAAAAAAAAAAGGAATAAGAATAGGTTGGCCAGGGTGGTGACTGTGGCTCATTGAGTAGGGAGCCGGCCCCATATACCGAGGGTGGTGGGTTCAAACCTGGCCCTGGCCGAACTGCAACAAAAAAATAGCCGGGGTTCAGCGCCTGTGGCTCACTGGGCTAGGGCGCCAGCCACATACACCTGAGCTGGCGGGTTCGAATCCAGCCTGGGCCTGCCAAACAACAACGACAGCTGCAACCAAAAAATGGCCGGGCGTTGTGGCGGGCGCCTGTAGTCCCAGCTACTTGGGAGGCAGAGGCAGGAGACTCGCTTGAGTCCAGGAATTGGAGGTTGCTGTGAGCAGTGATGCCACTGCACTCTAACCAGGGTGACAGCTCGAGGCTCTGTCTCAAAAAAAAAAAATAGCCAGGCATTATGGTGGGCACCTGTAGTCCCAGCTACTCGGGAGGCTGAGGCAAGAGAATCTCCTAAGGAGTTGGAGGTTGCTGTGAACTGTGACACCAAAGCACTCTACCGTGGGCGATAAAGTGAGACTCTGTCTCTACACACACACACACACACACACACACACACACTATATATATATATGGGCGGCGCCTGTGGCTCATCGGGAAAAAAAAATATGGGGCACCGGCCCCATATACCGAAGGTGGCGGGTTCAAACCCGGCCTCTGCCGAACTGTAAAAACCAGAAAAATAGTCAGGCGTTGTGGCGGGCGACTGTAGTCCCAACTACTTGGGAGGCTGAGGCAATAGAATCGCCTAAGCCCCGGAGTTGGAGGTTGCTGTGAGCTGGTGACGCCACGGCACTCCACCGAGGGCTATAAAGTGAGACTCTGTCTCTCCAAAAAAAGAAAAAAAAAAAAAAAATAGGTCAGGTAGGCGCCATGGCTCACGCCTGTTATCTCAGTGAGAGTGAGACCCTGACTCATAAAAAAAAATGAAAAATCCAGCCAGGCGCCACAATGAGCACCTGTATCCCAGTGGCTTCCAGAGGCCAAGGCAGCAGGATGCCCTCAGCCCCATTCTGAGGTTGCAGTGAGCTGTGACAGCACTGCACTCTGGTCAGGGCATAGGGTGGGACTCTGTCTCAACAACAACAACAACAACAAACAAGGAAATAAAAAACAGGTCAAATACACAGAAATAGAGAGCAAAACTGTGGTTACTGAAGGAGCAGAGGAAATAGGGTAATGTAGGCCAGAGGATGCAAAGTAGCAGATATGTAGGACTAACAAATCTGGAGATCTAACGTACAATGTGAGGAATAACTAAAGTTAACAAAATTGTACTATATTAGGAAATTTTGTTAAATAAGTAGATTTTTGGTCACAAAACTGTAACCATGTGAGATAAAAGATATATTAGTCTGCTTCACCATAGTAACCATTTTACTATCTCTATGTTAACATAACCCATAACATCATGTTGTAAACCACAAATATACACAATAAAATTTATCTTTTAAGAAAATAGGAGAGGGGGGCTCGGTGCCTATGGCTCAAGCGGCTAAGGCGCCAGCCATGTACACCTGAGCTGGCGGGTTCGAATCCAGCCCAGGCCCGCCAAACAACAATAACAGCTGCAATCAAAAAATAGCCGGGTGTTGTGGCGGGCGCCTGTAGTCCCAGCTACTTGGGAGGCAGAGGCAAGAGACTCACTTGAGCCCAGGAATTAGAGGTTGCTGTGAGCTGTGATGCTATAGTACTCTCTCCAGGGTGACAGCTTGAGGCTCTGTCTCAAAAAAAAACAAAAAAGAAAAGAAAAGAAATTGCATAAGTAAGCACATAAAAGAGACCACAGGAAGACAATGAGAATGACCATGACCTCACTGGCCCTGGAGTGTGTGTGTCGGGGGGAGTGTCATTCATCTCCCCTGTCTTGGCCTCTGCACAAGTGTGTCCCTGTCTCTCTGGAAATCCTCACTGCCTGCAGATTTCTCCCACATCTTTCCCAAGATTTCTAAACTGTGCCCCTTCCCACCCCTCTCTGGACCCCCTGTGAACTGTTTTCTGCCTGGCATTGGTCTGAGAGGGAAACTCACAAGTAAACAGGGCACCTTGGAGTCTGCTTGGCAGGCAGTGGTCCCTGCTTTCGGGTGGGGGTGGAAGTTATAGTGGAGTAAACATCAGGGCTGATGAATTTCTCGTCAGTATCATCCTTACTTTTCCCTCTATACTTAGCAGTAACCACACTCCAGAAAGGGGGCTTGTCCAAAGAGGGATGTCCTTCAACTAACTCATCCAATAGAGTTCCAGGAGGAAGGACTGTCAAGGCCCAAATAACAGAGTCCTAAAAGAAAACAATTAGAGGGGAAAAATAAACTATAAAGGTAAAAAACATACTCACAAGCAACAGAATCTGGGATTCTCCAAACAGTAATTGCAATTGTTAAAAGGAGTCACGGAACCTCTCCCTTACATCATTCTCAGAGGTCCAGTAGGTGCCACAGCTGCAGCCACTGCCCCTTGGTTAACAAGTCCAGGCCATGCTGCACACAAGGGATGCATACCTTCCACACTGAGGTCATAGCTGTGACTTTGTAGAAAGCACTCAGTACCACTGTCTCTTCTGCCTTCGAGTATGGCCATCACTGGCCACTAGGTCTCATCTGTTCTGTCTGTGAAAAACTGTGTGACACAGATAGTCCTTTCCTTCCTGGTTTCTCACCTCAGTCTGTCCCTATACCTGGCAAGTCCTCCCAAACTCTGCTGCTTTCTGTTGACTATTTAGGCCGGCTCTTGACTCACAAGGAGTGGGAGGATGTCCTGGGTCTGGGTCACATAGCCCTGGGTTTGAGTTCCAGACTGCCACTTCCTGTCCATGTGACTTTTGCAAGCCTCTGATTCTTCTGGGCCTCCCTTTGCTCATCTGTAAAATGGGACTATTAGCTGAGCACAACGGCTTTTGCCTATAATCCCAGCTACTCCAGAAGCTGAGGAAGGAGCGTCACTTGTGGCCAGGAGTTCAAGACTAGCCTGAACAATATAGCAAGTCCCCTTCTCTAAAAATAAAAATTTAGCCAGGCAAGTGCCTGTAGTCACAAGACTTGGGAGGCAGAGTCAGGAGGATGGATTAAGCCCAGGAGTTTGAGGCCACAGTTACCTATGATGACACCACTGCACTCCAGCTTGGGTGACTGAGACTCCATCTCTAAAAAATAAAATAAAGTAAAATGGCATACTATTAGCATATAATCTAATGCACATCCTCCCATAAACTTTAAGTCATCTCTAGATTATTTATAATATCTAATACAATGTACAATTTATAACATCTAATATAATAAATAATTGCTATACTGTATTTTGTAGGGAATAATGACAACAAAAAAGAAAAATCTGTATGTTTTCTTTTTTCTTTTTGAGACAGTCTCAAACTGTCACGGGTAGAGTGCCGTGGTGTCACAGCTCACAGCAATCTCCAACTTTTGAGCGCCAGTGATTCTCTTGCCTCAGCCTCCCAAGTAGCTGGGAC
The DNA here is from genome assembly GCA_963574655.1 of Perodicticus potto. Taxonomy (NCBI): domain Eukaryota; kingdom Metazoa; phylum Chordata; class Mammalia; order Primates; family Lorisidae; genus Perodicticus; species Perodicticus potto. Next base: position 8,358 of record CAUYRH010009887.1, on the reverse strand, counting down.
TACAGGCACCTGCCAAAATGCCCAGGTATTTATTTTGTTGAAGTTGTCATTGTTGTTCTAGCTGGCCCAGGCTGGTTCAAACTCACCAGCCCCACCACTGAGCTATGGGCGCTGCTGTTCTATGTATTTTCAATATAGATGTAACCATCCTAGGCCTTACTACATCTTCCATCCTTGGTTGGTTGAATCTATGGATATGGAATGCAAGGAGGCAGAGGGCCAACTGTATTTAATTCAAGAAAGCAAGGAGGGAAAAATGACGTGACGCTCACAAAGGGCCTTGTGAGAATGGCCCAGGCCCTGCTCTCATGGCCTTACAGTCCAAAGGAAAAGACAGATCTGTCCTGAATCAGTGATGAAGCAGAGGGGGCAAGGCTGGGGTAGAGCCACCCAGAGAAGTCAGCTGGCCCAGCCTGTGGGTCAGGGAGGGCTTTCTAGAGGAGAGGACGTTAGAACTGAGCAGTGAAGGACAACATAAGCATTCAATACATAGAAATCATTCACATGAAGGAAATATTATTGGTCTGTGGGCATTTAGAGCAAGGAGATTCAACATTGTCTGGGAAGTCAAGTTACCTCTCCCCATTCACTTGCTCTGCTAATGTTCTGTTCTTTGCCCACGCCTATGCTGAGACACGTCAGTGACCAAGACAACCCTGGCCCTGAACTCTAAGGTCTCACAGGTTACCAGGGAAGACAGACACCAAACAAGTCATTATCCAAGAAAAATTCACAAGAAAATTACAGAAAGATGGGAAATCACATCATAAGAAGATCTTTCTGTGACATTTACACATTCCCCCCTTTGTCACCTCACAACCATGTGCCCATCCATGGAGACAATACATTCATCCAATGAGCATTTATTAAGCCCTTTCTGGAAGCAAGACACAGCCTTTGCCATCCGGGAGTTCTCAAGAGACTTTGTTCAGACAAAGTCTAATCAAACACCGACAATGTGAAATAGGGTGACAGACCCACCACCCCCCATCCCATCAACAGTAGCCAGAGGATCTTTCTAAAACTGTTCTCATTATGTCCTTCTCTTGCTTAAAATCTTCAGTGGCTCCTTTTATTTCTAAAGGTAAAGAGCAACAGGCTGACTTTAGCTTCCTTCTTAACCCCACAAGACCCAACATCCCCTGTATGTGACATTTTGGAATGTCACTTTGGGATCTTAGAATTAAACTCAAAAGTAATATGGTCCACCAACACACCAATTTTATTTTTAAAAATTAACATGGTGCCCTAACAAAACCACAAAGGAAAAAAACGAAAAGACAGAAATATATAAAAAAATAATAGCTATTTTAGTACCTAAATGCTCACACACAGCCACTCCAAACATCATCTCACCAGGCAAACAGCAGCTTGTCTGTGCAGACTCACCATGAATGGGATAGGAGCAAACTGGCTGAGAATGCTGACTCGTGCCTATAATCCTAGCACTCTGGGAGGCCGAGGCAAGTGGATTGCCTGAGTTCAGGAGTTTGAGACCAGCCTGACCAAGAGCAAGACCTCATCTCTACTAAAAACAGAAAAACTAGCCGAGCAGTGTGGCGGGCACCTGTAGTCCCAACTACTCGGGAGGCTGAGGCAAGAGGATCACTTGAGCCTAAGAGTTTGAGGTTGTTGTAAGATCTAATGCCACGGCACTCAACCCCAAGGTGACAAAGTGAGACTCTGTCTCAAAAAAAAAAAGAGAGAGAGAGAGAGAGAAACAAAAAGTATGTTGTTTGGGGAAAGATACCACAATCAGCATTGTCTGAGTGCTGTGGCTTCTGGAAATGGTGAATTACTATATAATGTTCCCTCCCCAAATCAAGACCTTACAGGCCACACCAGGAGCACAGTGATTGCATTCTAGGAAAAGTTAGTGTTATCTTAAAATATCGCACTTAGTGTTTCTATATAAAACACAGTGAGGTTCTGGATTTGGATAGTCATAAATGGGCTTACTATCTTTTTTTTGAGACAGAGCCTCAAGCTGTCACCTTGGATAGAGTGCCAAAGCATCACAGCTCACAGCAACCTCCAATTCCTGGGCTCAAGCGAGTCTCCTGCCTCTGCCTCCCAAGTAGCTGGGACTACAGGCGCCTGCCACAACACCCAGCGATTTTTTAGTTGCAGCCGTTATTGTTGTTTGGCGGGCCGGGCTGGATTCGAACCCACCAGCTCAGGTGTATGTGGCTGGCACCTTAGCCCGTTGAGTCACAGGCGCCAAGCCAGCACAAATGATTCTGTTGAGCTTTGCTTCAAGGTCTCTGACTTGCTTTCTGAAGGTCTTCAGCTCTTCATTTACATGTTTATCTTGTCATTTGCTTCAGAACTTTCCTCCTCTTGCTCCAAGTAATTATCTTCTTGGACAGATCATTTCTTGAAAGACTCTATTTCTTTCTCCTGACAGAGTTCAGTCACTTCATCTCCTCCTCTCCTGAAGATTTTGATGTGCATTTTCAACTGAAGTTTGCTCAGCCTGAAGACTTTTTAGATGACTTGACTTGTCAGCTTTTCTGTTTTCTTCTTCAGCAATGTTGATGTAGAATTGATTTTTCTCTTTGTCTTGGATGTTTAAATGCACACTTGACTTTTCGATTAAGTCAGTTTCCTTCTGGCTCCTCTTGTCTGGTCATAAATACTGATCCTTCCTAAGTTATTACCTATGTTCTCTTTGCCAAGGGAAACTGTCAGATATTTCAACTTTATTTATTTGTTTGTTTATTTACTTATTTATTTTATTTATTTATTTTTTGAGACAGAGCCTCAAGCTGTCACCCTGGAGAGAGTGCGTGGCATCACAGCTCACAGCAACCTCCAACTCCTGGGCTCAAGTGAGTCTCCCGCCTCCGCCTCCCAAGTAGCTGGGACTACAGGCGCCCGCCACGACGCCCGGCCATTTTTGTTTGCAGCCGTCATTGTTGTTTGGCGGGCCGGGCTGGATTCGAACCCGCCAGCTCAGGTGTACGTGGCTGGCGCCTTAGCTCGTTGAGCCACAGGCGCCGAGCCTACCCTTGTGTTTCTATAGGATGTCCTGACCCTCCAAGCCTGTTACTTTAACTCTTAAGACGTTTTTAAAAGACTCTGCCAAGTCGCTGTCTTATTATCAAGAAGAGCTGCAAAATGCAATAGAAAGAATTATCAAGATGGGTGTGGCCTAAAGCCTGATTTGTTACTATGAGGTCATCTTTCTTGATGCTCAAGATCAGATTTTCGAGATCAGAACTAGAAAGTAAAGGATGAAATTAAAGAAACTCAAGCAGGAATGTACAGTGCAGAACAAAAGCATATATCGGATCAGTACTTCTGAGGAAGAACAGGGCAAAATGATGACATTCTGTGAGAGTCAGCATTGCAGCCACTTTCCATTACATTCTGCTGTTCCAATGTAACATTAGATTCTCAGAAACAAGTTGTAAACTGGCAGCTTCTGGCTGAATCTGGTCCGTAGACAGATGGCCAGCACACTCTTTGATAAAACATTTTAATTAGTTGACAACATTTAAATAATGGAAGGTTTCTTAAAAGCTTTTAAATTTCTGGACAATTTTGCAAAACTGAAAAAATCTTTCAGCCCTGGCCCCACATTCCTGCATAGCAACGCTGAGGTGGAGCAGACTACTAGCCCTCTCCTTTGGAGAAGACATTTTTTTTCTTAGAACACCACAGTTTCAGGTGGCGTCTGTGGCTCAATGAGTAGGGCGCAGGCCCCATATACCGAGGGTGTTGAGTTCAAACCCGACCACGGCCGAACTGCAACAAAAAATAGCCGGGGTTGTGGCGGGCACCTGTAGTCCCAGCTACTCAGAAAGGCTGAGGCAAGAGAATCGCCTAAGCCCAAGAGCTGGTGGTTGCTGTGAGCTGTGACTCCACAGTACTCTACCGAGGGCGACAAATTAAGACTTTGTCTCAAAAAAAAAAAAAAAGCGGCGCCTGTGGCTCATTGAGTAGGGCGCCAGCCACATATACCGAAGGTGGCGGGTTCAAACCCGGCCTCGGCCGAACTGCAAAAATAGAAAAATAGCCGGACATTGTGGCGGGCGCCTGTAGTCCCAGCTACTCGGGAGGCTGAGGCCAGAGAATCGCCTGAGCCCAGGAGGTGGAGGTTGCTGTGAGCTGTGTGATGCCACGGCACTCTACCGAGGGCGATAAAGTGAGACTCTGTCTCTAAAAAAAAAAAAAAATAATAATAATAATAAAAATAACCCAGCCTTAAAAATGAAATAAAAAAATAAAAATAAAACCCCAGCCTTAAAAAAAAATAAAAATATAAAAAAAAATCCCAGCCTTATTTATCTTTTTGGAGACAGAATCTCACAGTCTCACTATGTGACCCTCAGTAGAGCACGCACTGTGACATCACAGCTGACAACAACCTCAAACTCTTGGGCTTAATAGTGTTTCTCAACCTTCCCAATGCTGCCACCCTTTAATACAGTTCTCCGTATCAAAAAATAATAATAAAAAAAAAACCCAGCCTTAATAAAAAAAAATAAAGGGGCAGCGCCTCTGGCTCATCCAGTAGGGTGCCGGCCCCACATACCAAAGGTGGCGGGTTCAAACCCGGCCTCGGCCGAACTGCAAAACAGAAAAATAGCCGGGCGTTGCGGTGGGAGCCTGTAGTCCCAGCTACTTGGGAGGCTGAGGCAAGAGAATCGTCTAAGCGCAGGAGTTGGAGGTTGCTGTGAGCTGTGTGACGTCATGGCACTGTACCGTGGGTGATAAAGTGAGACTCTGTCTCTTTAAAAAAAGGAAGTAGGGGTGGCGGCGCCTGTGGCTCAAAGGAGTGGGGCGCAGGCCCCATATGCCTGAGGTGGCGGGTTCAAACCCAGCCCCGGCCAAAAACAGCAAAGAAAAGAAAAAAGATATTTTATCAAATTGGTAACCAAAAGAGATCCAGATGGCTATACTTATATCAGACAAAACAGACTATTAGTCAAAAGCTGTCAAAAGAGACAAATAAGGTTACTGGATGAAGTATCAGTTCACCAAGAGGCTATCACAATTGTACATTGAAATAGAAAAAATATTTACAAAGCTAAAAAGAAAAATAAGCAGCAATACAATAATAGTAATGGGCTTTACTACTCCACATTCCACGATGGACAGATCATCCGGAAATAAAATCAATAAGAAGGGGGGCTTAAGCAGTACGCAGGACCCTCCCAAGCCCCAAAGCCCTGAGCATGGCAGCATAAACCCAGCACCAAGCAACGGGGATCTCTCAGAACAAATAGCACAAGCACCACAAGACCAGAGGAAAGACAAATCCCTACCACAAAAGGCAGAAATACGAGCCAGGACACCCCACTGCCATCACTAAGATAGGCCCGCACCACATCAGTACTATCTGTGTGAAGGAAAGTAACAAGAAATACTATACCTTGAAGCTGGACATGGGAAACTTCTCCTGGGCCTTGGAGTATTATATTTGCAAAACACAGCTCACTGATGTTGTCTGCAATGTGTCCAATAATGAGTTGGTCTGCGCCAAGACCCTGTTGAAGAATTACATCTTATTCATTGACAGCATACCATATTGACAATGGTATGAGTCTCACTATGCACTGCCCTTGGGCTGCAAGAAGGTGGCCAAGCTGACTCCTGAGCAGGAAGAGATTTTAAACAAAAAACAATCAAAAAACTTCAGAAGAAATATGATGAAAGGAAAAAGAATGCCCAAACTAGCAGTCTTCTGGAGGAGTAGTTCCAGTAGGGCAAGCTTCTTGTGTCACTGCATCAAGACTGAGTCAGTGTGGCCAAGCAGATGGCTATGTGCTATAGAGCAAGGAGCTGGAGTTTTAAATGAGAAAAATCAAGGCCTGGAAAGGCAAATAAATCCCCTCCTTCCTATCTTGGCTAATACAATAAAGGTGTTTATTGTTCTAAGGAAAAGAAATTTCATAGTGAAACAGTGTACTTGAACAACACTACAGACCAAATAAACCTAACACACATATACAGAACATGACTTCCAACAGCAGCAGAATGCTCATTCTTCTCAAGGACACATAGAACATTCTCCAGGAAGGTCGTAAGCAAATCTTAACAAATGATTTGATTTTTCAGATTTTTTTATCCGGGAATGATACAGAGTGAGTCTTTCGGCTCTTCAACAGAGATTGTGCAAGGGACATATTTGCCAGACATTGTATAAAAATTATTTACCTTTGCAAATATTTTATTTTGATTATAATTTCTGACTAGTAACTTTTATTTTGCAGATAAATCCAGGAATCAGTTAGTTGTGAACTGTTTTATATAGCACCATTTTGCACCAGACTAGTAACCTTATTTTAAGGCACATCTTACATTTTTTATAGATATGTTTCCATATAATAAAATTTCTCAATGTGGCAAAAAAAAAAAAAAAAAAAAAAGAACATACAGTAACTCCCTTGCTTGTCCAAGGTTTCACTTTCCATGGTTTAAGTTACCTGTGGTCAATTACAGTCCAAACATACTAAATAGAAAATTCCAGAAATAAACAATTCATAAGTTTTAAATTTCATGCCCTCCAGCCTTAGGCGTGAATCCCTCCTTTGTCCAGCATATCCGTGCTACCCACTGTCAATTAGTATCAATCTCAGTTAATAGAGTGTCACTATTTTGCAGTGCTTGGGTTCAAGTAACCCTTATTTTACTTAATAATTGCTCAGTTGGCAAGAGAAGTGATGCTGGCAATTTGGATATGCCAATGAGAAGCCATAAAGTGCTTCCTTTAAGTAAAAAGATGAAAGTTCTAGGCCTAAAGAAAGAAATAAGGTCATATGCTAAGGTTGCTAAGATATACAGTAAGGATGGATCTTCTATGTGAGTATCCATGAAATTGTGAATAAAGAAAAGGAAATTCATGATAGTTTTGCTGTAATACCTCAAACTACAAACGTTATGGCCATGGTGTGTTATAAAAAAGTGCTTAGTTAAGATGTAAGAGGCATTAAATTTGTGGGTAGAAAGCATGATCACAAGTGTTCTAATTTACACCAATCAGGTTTGGTGCTATCCATGGTTTTAGGCATCCAGTGGGAGCTTTGGAACATATCCCCCATGGGTAACAGGGACTACTACATTTGTTTACAGACTCAAATATATTTAGCCCTTCTGTATCATAAGGGCTAAGATGATAAGAATAAGTAAAAAGTATGGCTGGGTTCTGTGGCTCCTGCCTATAATCCTAGCACTTTGTGAGGCCAGAGCATGAGGATTACATGTGGTGAGGAATTTGAAACCAGTTGAAGCAAGAGTAAGACCCTGTCTCTACAGGAAAAAAAAACAATAGAAAAATTAAGATTGCTTGAGCCCAGGAGTTTTAGGTTGCAGTGAGCTATGATGAGGCCACTGCATTCCAGCCTAAATGACAGAGCAAGATCCTGTCTCAAAAAAAAAAGAGAGAGAGAGAGAATATGCAAAAAGCATATAAAGTTCAACTTATTAGCCTATACTCAGTAGTTAATGTTTACTATTTTATTACTTAAAAATGATCAAGATAACTAATGAGAATCATTTACTTTATTTAGCTTAAGGATAAAGTTGAAAGTTACCCAAAAGTTTTTTTTTTTTTTTTTCTTTTTTTTTTGAGACAGAGTCTCAAGCTGTTGCCCTGGGTAGAGTGCTGTGGCATTACAGCTCATAGCAACCTCAAACTCTTAGGCTTAAACAATTCTCTTCCCTCAGCCTCCCAAGTAGCTGGGACTATAGGTGCCTGCCACAACGCCCGGCTATTTTGTTGTTGTTGTTGTTGTTGCACTTGTCATTGTTGTTTTAGCCGGCCCAGGCTGGGTTTGAACCCACCAGCCTCGGTCTATGTGGCTGGTGCCATACCCACTGAGCAACAGGCGCTGCTCGAACCAAAAAGGTTTTGGAAAGTATTTTTAAGCAAACATGTAAAACATAATTATTTTTGAAATAAAAACTGTCAGAATAATTATCCAGTTTGATTAAACTCAAATTTATATTTTTCACAATCTTAAACACCTAGTATTAGCTTATTTGAATAATAAGCCTGTATAAATTTAGGAACAACAAACCCAAATAGAATTAAAGCATATGCTTTTATTATAAATGACAATAAGTCAGAAAACATAACTGTATTAAAACAATAATATGAAACCAGTCTTGTCTGACAAAGACTTGTTTAAATTAAGTGAACTTGGCTTGGCGCCTGTGGCTCAACGGGCTGAGGCGCCAGCCACGTACACCTGAGCTGGCGGGTTCGATTCCAGCCCGGGCCCGCCAAACAACAAAGATGGCTGCAACCAAAAAATGGCCGGGCATTGTGGCGGGTGCCTGTAGTCCCAGCCACTTGGGAGGCAGAGGCAGGAGACTCGCTTGAGCCCAGGAATTGGAAGTTGCTGTGAG
>CAUYRH010009886.1:0-30975 GCA_963574655.1 Perodicticus potto | reverse complement strand
GTCCCAGCTACTTGGGAGGCGGAGGCAAGAGACTCGCTTGAGCCCAGGAATTGGAGGTTGCTGTGAGCTGTGATGCCACGGCACTCTACCCAGGGTGACAGCTTGAGGCTCTGTCTCAAAAAAAAAAAAAAAAAAAAAAATGTAAACTTGTGTTCAATCAAATTGACTCATTATTCTAATAAATAAATTTTCTATCAACAGTAATTATATTTTATAATGTGTCATCTTAAACACCGTCTCCAAGATCCTTAGATAACTTTAAAAAAATCTGAGTTAATATTGTTATATTAATAATTGTTACATTAAACTTAATTAATAAATAAGTTTTGGGTACTTGGATAATTTCGAAGAAAAATTTAGTGCTGAAACATTGATTGCTAAGCATAATTTTTAAGTTTATATCTTTTTACTGCTTATTTATACTTGTTTATAAGCGAATTCACTTTAGCCATTTATAAAAGTTGTGCGAGGGAGAGCAGGAACGCAGATGCTTGTACGCCCATATTCACAGCAGCATTGTCCACACGAAAGCAGCCCACTGTTCCCGACGGATGAATGGATGAATGGATAAACAAAATGTGATGGGTTATCACTGCGTATTTAGTCTTACAGAAGAAGGAAACGCTGACACACGCTGCTAGATGGATGAACCTTCAGAACGTTATGTGAATGGAACGAGCTAGTCACAAAAAGACAAATACTGTACCATTCCACCTATATGAGGAATCTAGAACGCTCACATTTAGAGAGAGAAGACAGAACAGGAGTTACCGGGAGATGGGAGAAGGAAGAACCAGAGTTATTGTTTATTGGCTTCGGAGTTTCAGTTTGGAAAGATGAAAACATTCTGGAGATGGGTGGGGCGACGGTTGTACCACATTGTGAATATACTTAGTGCCAGTAAACGGTACACTTAAAAATAATTAAAATGATACATTTTATGCTATGTATATTTGACCATTTTTTAAAGTTGTATTAGGGTTATGTGTGGCTGTAGAAAGTTGTAGTATATGTATTTGTGAGCTTGGCCAGTCTGCTAAAATGCTTGCATAAGAGAGTTCTCATTATTTTCCCTCAGTTCTTTCTGTGAGAGCAGTTAATTACCCTGGTTAAAGTTTATAATCACTACAGAGGTTTGAGGCCTTACTTGGCGCTATTGACAGAGATCACAACTGTGTCTTCAAGGAAAATGGGGTGTGGTTTTGTCTGAAAGTATCTGGTGATTATAGAACACAACAAAGGATGAAAGGCAAAATTTGAATGGATACAGAAGGTTTTAGAGGGTTTGCTGGAAGGAAATTGTATTTGCCTTGATTTATAATATCTGACAAGAGTTAAAAGAAGTTACTATTTTTCTTCTATCTAAGCTTTCTAGATAGCAAAGATTACTTGTCTCCCCAGAATCATTATCTCTGCTTTGCTTTGAACTTATTTTGTCCTAATTTTTTTTTTTTTAAAAAAAGCAAGGGCATCTCTTCTATAAAAGAGCTAAATACTCTTGAAATCATATTGCATTCTCCTGTTTATTTCAACATATTTTATTTTATTGTCACTTTGGTTAATTAGATAACTAAGTACTATTTGTTGGGCTGTCACAATCCTATCTTAATCTGGTACCCAAATATTCTCTGAAAGCTCTTCTGATTTTGCCTTTCCAAGATCAGATCTTAAATTTAGGAAAAAATAAAATAAAAATTTTAGGATATTTTTTCTCTATTTATTAAATACCTCAACACTGTTATAAGAGCATCGTGGAAAGATCAGTCAAATCAGAAAAGACATTCAGCCTCATCTAGGCTGTTTACATAGGTAAAATTCTATTAATATAAATATTTCAGAAATTGCATGCCTTGTGGGAAGACTCTGGAGATTTCTCAGTGCCTTTACTATTCATAATGTGTTCTTGGCCAGGCGTGGTGGCTCACGCCTGTAATCCTAGCACTGTGGGAGGCCGAGGCAGGTGGATTGCCTGAGCTCAGAGGTTTGAGACCATCCTGAGCCAGAGTGAGCCAGAGTGAAACCCCATCTCTACCCAAAAAAGCCAGACATTGTGAGGCCACCTGTATTCCCAGCTACTTGGGAGGCTAAGGGCAAGAGAACTGCTAAAGGAAGAAAATAAAAATAAAATGAAAAAACTTCAAACCAAGATGAGTGAAAGCCAGTTGAAAGCAAAATTCAAAAACAAACCCAAAAAAAAAACCATAATGTGTTCTTAACTTCAGGGGAAATAGTGATCAAGCTCTTATGACATAGTTATGTACTGTGCCCCAGTAGAGAATGTCACTACCCTCCATTCTGATATTATTAGATACTGTAATAAATAACCTCAGCCTGTCAATCTTATTACTAGACAAGTTTCCACTTTTCTCCACCTGCCTAAAGGCTTTGTGATAAGCTGCAGGTCACAGTTTGTGTCTTCAACATAGAATGGCAAACTCAAAGACTAGAGAAAAAGAACTGTAGCAGGTTCTGCGAACTATTTATGCTTCACTTGGGTACAAGCTTCTGAGCTGGCATTGGATGACCTCCAGACTGAGCTAGCCGACTGAGGATTTCTAGGACTCTTTTGAGTTCAGAAGCAGACAGCTTACCCAAGATCCAGCAGGATAAAAATTAATTAAATGGCACTGAATGAATAGATGAAGGAAATCTAGTTGTGGTTATTTGTTGGAATACAGTTGACTATTTTTCCTTGGTTTACTTTAATAGATCTGTGAGGAAGTGCTTTCTCTCTCCTCTTAAACTGTTTATTATCCTCAGTTTAGCAGATACTACTTTTGTAAACTAAAATTAAACATTTTAAGTGGTATCTGAATCTCACTGATTCTCCCCCTCATGATTCAGAAACCAATACTCTCTGAATCTCTTTACCTTCCATGGCAATACAGTTATTTTTATAGATGCAATAGAATCTATCTTCCTTTTTTTCCAAGATATAATTGGATGAATCGGTTGTGCAGCCAAAGCCCTACCTGGAGTGCCACTTATAGAAGATTCTCATTTAATCAGGTGTGACAAGTCCATTTTAAGGAACACCCATGGAGCCAGCGCCTGAAAAGTTCCCCAAGGACACTGGCCTGAAACCGCTTGGTAAGGAAAGCTGCCTCCTAACAGAAGAGGGAACTTAAAAAATTTGAGACCTCAAGAAAAGATGAATTTACTCAAATTTACAGGTGCTGTAGGTGACATCTAGTGGAGAAAATGTCTTGGGCTTGGTTTCCTAGCCTTAGGATAGAAGTAGGATGACCAACTAGGCCCAGTTTGCCCAGAACTTTCCCAGTTTTAGTTTCAAAGTCTCACATCCCAGGTGCCCCTTCAGTCATTGGAAAACGGGAACAGTTGGTCACTAAATAGAAAAACAAACTACAGAAGTTTTAAAACTCTAGTCTAAGGCTCAGCGCCTGTGGCTCAAGTGGCTAAGGCACCAGCCACGTATACCTGAGCTGGCGGGTTCGAATCCAGCCCGGGGCCTGCCAAACAACAATGACGGCTGCAACCAAAAAAAAAAAAAAAAAATAGCCAGGCATTGTGGCGGGCACCTGTAGTCCCAACTACTTGGGAGGTGGAGCAGGAGACTCGCTTGAGCCCAGGAATTGGAGGTTGCTGTGAGCTGTGATGCCACGGCACTCTATCCAGGGTGACAGCTTGAGGCTCTGTCTCAAAAAAAAAAAACGAAACAAAAAACTCTGGTCTAGGTTCCCATGTGAAAACTTCTGGGCAGAAGCTAAAATGGCTCAATACTGTAAATTTCCCCATTTGTAGAGCAAATTCACAGAGGCCCATATGTTTAGTTTACACCCCTGCTGCACCTATGGAAATAATCAGGCCCAAACTCATATTATACACACTCTGGCAATAAGTTTGTGAACTTGCCACAGTGCAATTATGTTGACAGCACTGTACAAACAATTTGGTAAGGTTTCATAACCTTGGCATATCAGTGTCTCACAGTTGTGTTCATGTCCGCATCTGGCAGTGTCTTGCTGAGTGGTGTTCATTATTGTTGTTGTGTGTTTTTGTGGGCTGTCTTGAGAATGTTGGAGCTTGAATTAGAATAATGAACAAACAGTAAATTTCTTTTTTTGGGGGGGGCAGGGCTGGGTTTGAACACCCCACCTCTGGTATATGGGACCGGTGCCCTATTCCTTTGAGCCACAAGTGCCACCCACAAACAGTAAATTTCTTATTAAACTTGACAAGAGTGGAAGTGAAATCAGGAACATGTTAGTCTAAATTTATGGGGGTAATGCCATGAAGAAAATGGCAGTGTACAAATGGATTAAAAGTTTTCTGAGAGGAGAAAAAGCATCACTGATGAAGAGAGATCAGGGCAGCCAATAACAAACAGAACTGATGAAAACATTGGAAAAATTCATCAAATTCTGTGTCAAAATCATTGGCTGACTGTGAGAAGTGTAGAATACCAAGTAAACATCTATGGAGAAATAGGAAAATCTTAACCAAAAACCTTGGCATGAGAAAAGTGTGACTCTTGCATCACAACAATGCACCAGCTAACTCAGCACTGTCTGTAAGGGAGTTTTTAGCCTGTAAACAAGTAAATGTATTGGAACACCCTCCCTACTCACCTGATATGGCCCCCAATGACTTTTTTCCTTTACTTGAAGATAAAGAAAATATTGAAAAAACGACATTCAGGACAGCAAGGGTAATATGACAACAGCTCTGATGGCCATGCTAGTTTCAAAATTGCTTTGAAGGTGGACAAGGCACTTGTGCATAGCTTCCCAAGGGTAGTATTTTGAAGGTGACCACTGTGACATTCAGTGATGAGGATCCTTTTTCAAGAATGAGTTCATAAACATAATTGTCAGATCTTGACCATCAAGAAAAAGCCATAGAGAGTATTTATGCTCACAGAAAAATTATTTAAAACTTGGAAATAAGGCAAAAAAGGTGGCACATTCTTTCGATGTTATATGGAGGCAAGGACTACACAAGCACTGTTTAGACTAGAGAAATGGACTTCGTTCTTCTCATTATTTTATCTTTAATTAAAAGAAGTTACTTTTAACCTGTAGATTTTTGTCCAGGAGAGGGGAAAATAATTTTTATCTGGTAGGTCAGACAGCCTCACAGATTTACAGACTGTTGGACATTAACCATTTTAAAAATTGAATTTAGCAATCTTACCTTAACACTTTTCCATCAAATCACCTATAAATATCCTAGTTTCTCAAATGGTCTTTGAATCATCTTATGGGTTCCCTCATTAATTATTAATAAGTAATTCATTAGATAAGAATTTTTATAAATGTTTATTTTATTTTATGTTTTGAGACAGAGTCTCACTTTGTCACCCTTGGTAAGGTGCCCTGATGTGATAGCTCAAACTCTTGGGCTCAAGCGATCCCCTGGCCTCAGCCTCCCACGTAGCTGGGACTATAGGCGCCCGCCACAAAGCCTGGCTATTTTTTTAGAGACAGGGTCTTGCACTTGCTCAGGCTGGTCTCAAACTTGTGAACTGAGGGAATATACCCGCCTCAGCCTCCAAGAGTGCTAGGATTACAGGCATGAGCCACTGCACCCGGCCCAAATGTTGATTTTATATTTACTCAAAAGTCTTTTTTTTTGAGGCAGAGTTTCATTCTGTTGTCCAGGCTAGAATATAGTAGTGTCATCATAGCTCACTGCAGCCTCAAACTCCAGGGTTCAAGAGATCCTCCTGCCTTGGCCCTCCAAGTAGTTAAGGCTACAGATGTGCACCACTATGGCCTGGCTCATTTTCTTTTGTTGTTGTTGAGAGATGGGTCCTCGCCATGTTGCTATCCAGGCTAGTTTCAAACTCCTGACCTCAAGTGATCCTGCCCTTTCAGCCTCCCAAAATGCTGATATTATAGGTGTGAGCCACTGCATTTGGCCACATTAAAAAATTTTTTTTGAAAATTATATTTTAACATCAGCTATTCACACATTGTTGTGTCCCTGAGGAATGGATTATAGGGTCAGATTGATGGGTAAAGAACCAAGTCTGGAGCATCTAGGGAAGAGAGCAGGCCCAGAGGGACGCCTGCAACCCACACGGGCACTTTCACAGTGAATGGGGAGAAACCAAAGAAAAACTGGTCTAGGCTGTAGCCTAAGACTCCTTATTGGAACATAACCATGCCCAGCATTATGTTCCACTGAAGTTTGCAGTCATCAGCATGGTTTGATTTCTAGGACTCTTGACTGCTCCCCAAGAAAAACCTCTGCTCAATGGGCCTAAATTATATACCATTTGCACATCACTTCTTTGGTTTAAAATCCTTTCCCTTGTTTCTGGAGGAGGGCAACACATAAAGCCTTACCAGTAATTTACATGATCATATAAATTCCTAGCCATTTCTGAGAATAAATTTTAGATGAGAGAAAGGGGAAGCAAGAGATAAGTGTTGCGTTCCTGGAATAGGAAGTCTTGGGAGGCTACAGAAAAGGGATTCAAGGGGTCAGATGGGGCCCTTGCGCTCACCGCCAGGTCTTCACGGGTGACAAAGCCCCTCTCCTTGGCACCACAGTCCTGGAAGAAGCCCTGCAGTTCTGCAGCTGCCTGAGAGGACCAGGACTCTGGTTCTGGAGCCACAGGGGCATCTTGGCCATCAGCTGGCTCTCTTGTCTGACGCCGGCGGCTGGAGCCCAGCTTCCGGGCTTTTCGAGACACTTGCTGTCCACGCTCCATGGTGCCTTGGCCTTGGGGACAGAGAATAAGTAAGGGAGAACTGAGATGCTAAACAGTCAAGCCCTCTAATAGCTCCAACCCCTCTATGTCTCCCTATCATCCCCAAAAGAAACCTGCCATGGCTGACAAATCCCCACCTGATCTATCCTGCCAGGTCTCTGACCTCATGGCCTCCAGCACATTCTGCTCCGGGACTGTGCCCTTTCTAAGGTCCCCCTGCCTGGTACACCCTTCCCCAGCTGCCCACATGCCCTGTCTCCTTCAGGTCTCTGCTCAACAATCAAAAGTCTCCTCATCTTGGATGATGAGAAAAAGGAAAAAACTCTCTGATAGTTAAATAAAATAACTCTGCAGAATATGCCCTATTTTTTGACCTGGAAAGTAGTTACACAGAGTTTTCCAAGACCTCTGTGTCTGAAGGGCCAGAAGCGGCTTCCTGAGCCCCCTCTCTGCTGCTCCTCTGGTTCATTTCCTCACGTCTCAGCGGCATCAAAAGGACTGATTCTCACTTCTTTTTGTTCCTTTTTGAGACAGAATCTCACTCTGTCACCCTGGGTAGAGTTCCCTGGCATCATCATAGCTCACAGCAACCTCAAACTCTTGGGTTCGAGAGATCCTCTTATCTCAGCTTCCAGAGCAGCTGGGACAACAGGCACCCACCATGACGCCCGGCTAGTTTTTCTATTTTTAGTAGAGATGGGTCTCACTCTTGCTCAGGCTGCTCTCAAACTCCTGAGCTCAAAGGATTCACCTGCCTTGGCCTCCCAGAGTGCTAGGTTTATAGGTGTGAGCCATTGCCCCTGCCCAGCTAAGAGGACTGATTCTAGCCTGCTAGGAGGGGAGCCCTCCACCAACACCTCCCCCTCTCAGCCTCCCCTCCCCGCCAATTCCGTCTCTCCCCAGCACTGTTTCTCTATTCCACCCACACACGCAGCTGGGAATCAGTAGCTCCCTCCTGTGGCTCTTTGGGTCCTACATGACCACCATGATGGCAGTCATGATGACCTTGGCTGTGCTTCATCCTTCCCACCTCCATTCGCTTGCAACTTACCAACCACTAGAGATCCTGGAATGCCTGATTGCCTCCCACCCTTGCTCTCTTTGCCCCAAACTCCCCAGTTCTCTCACCCCTATGCCTAACTAGTACCTTCTCCTTCCTCACCTTAGAGGCTGGCTTCCCTACAGTCACCCCTACAGTCAAGCTGGGCCCAGTGCCCCTTTGTCTGTGACCATGCAATGGTTTAAACACATCCCAAAGGTCATGTGTTAGAAACTTTGTCTCCAGTGAGGCGGTGTTGGGAGGTGGGCCGAAAGAGAGGTGTTTGGGTCACAAGGACATTACATTCCTGAGTGGATTAATGTTATCATGGGTGAGGATTCCTTATAAAAGGATGAATTCAGCCCCCTCTTGCTCCATGCACTCTCTTGCCCTTCTGCCTTCTACCATGGGATGACACCACAAGAAGGCCCTCACCAGATGCTTGCCCTTCTATGTTGGACTTCCCAGCCTCCAGAACTGTGAGGGAATAAGTTCTGTACTGTGCACATTGCTCATTCTGTGGTGTTCTGTTACATCAGCACAAAGCAGACTTCTTCCTCCAAGGCCCCAAGATGCCCCACGCTCCCCCTGGGATGTCTCTGTGCACCTTGGTCCACACTGCTCCTAGCCCCTTAGCATACAGTAGGTGTTTGAGTAAGGATTTCCAAATTAGTTAATTGGGGCCCCTTCAACTGAAGATCAATGGATAAGAATTTCAATGGATAGGGATTCATCTAGGTGAAAGGGAGGCTGGGTCTGGAAGGGCCTAGGCCTGCGCTTGGAAGAAGTCTAGGGCACAAAACCATATATGACGGGAAGGACTTATGTCCAGGTGGTCAGGGCAGCTTCTTGCAGTCAGTGGGACTTGAGCAAGTTCTAAAGGATGCAGGTAGGATTTAGAAGCAGTGACCAGTATGTGTGAAGGAGCCAAGGCAGCAGAGCAAGGCTGTGCCAGGAACAGGGAGGACATGTCCCCTCAGGGCTTTCTCTTTGGGGTCAAAGGCCACAGACAGGCTGAGTGCAGTGGCCAGAAGGCTTTGCTTTACATGGTGGGCTCAGTTCTAGAGGGCTGGATTCACTGACCTAGCCTCCCCTTGGGTAAGTTTCCTCCCACAGGTTGCCCAGGACTCAGATGAAGCAATTCCTCACGCTGGTGAGGCCCTAACTTCAAAGTGAAGTAGAGTCAGTCTTTGTCTCTTTCTTTCTCTCTGTCTCTGTCGCTCCCCCTCCTTCAAAGTCTGTTTCAGATGGAACTTGCAGATCATAAGTTTAAAACTGCAGTGATGTGCTAGAGTCAGATACGAGGGGCTTGTGAGAGCCAATTGCACACATCTTTTCCTAACTCAGTGGCCTTGCAATCAGCCTCTGTGGGAGTATTTACACCATGGGAATTGGCAAATGCTGCAAATCAGGGCACCCACCAAAGAATAGTTACAGCATATCTCTTCTGAGAAAACTTCCTTCTGTCCCAGCCCTTTCCAAGCTCTATTACTTAAGTGACAAGCATTTACTGAACACCAACTGAATGCTAACACAATGCTACGTAGGCCTGCCATGGTCCATGTGTGTCCTTTAAATAAATTAAGAAAAGGCACTTCTTCCTCTTGGCAGACACAGCCCAGTGCCAGGGCTCATAGTTTGACAAGTAGAATACGGACTGGATTCCATTCTCTACTTGCGCAGACACAACCTGCACACTTAAGCAGAGGCCTTGGCCCTGTAAGTATAGGGCCAAGGGCTCTGCTGTGTCTAAGTCCTGGTCTCCCCCAGAGGCACTCAGAGCCTCACCTGAGAAGACACAAACATAATTACAGTGCAGCATGGAAGGGGCAGCAGACCAGTGTGTCAAGCACTAGGAGAGCACTAAAAAAGGAGCATGAGGGCTTCCTTGAGGAGGTGACATGGCCTACCAGTGACCTCCAGGGCAGGAGAGATCATGCTTAACCCTGGAAGCTTTCCTGGGACCCAGCCTTGCTCTGGACAAGTACTGTGCTCTCAACTCACTACTTCTTTTGTTGACTCACATTATCCTCAAGAATGTGGGACTTTTGTCCATGAACCCCTTAATCACTCTCCCTCCGGAGAAACCCTAACTGCCCCCTTCTTTTATCATACATAAAATATATGTATTTAAAAAAAAAAAGAAAAAAAAGAAAAGACAGCAGGTAGATTTCGGATAGAATTAGATAACAAAAGAGAGTGATGGCTGCAGGCGAAACCCTAGGCTTTAGGGACAGACAGACACTGTGCTGTGTGACCTTGCACTAGCACCAGTTACCTGAACTTTCTAGCTCTGTTTCCTCATGTGTAGGCAAGGGTGATCCTGGCATAAAATAGCCACTGTGTACTTGTCTAATTCCAAAGAGGTCACCAACAAGAACAAGCTAAATCATCTACCAAAGTATAACTAAAGAGATCACCATGAACTTATTGAACTATATAAATAATCGTTACTGGAAATAGAAGAAGAAACTTCAGAAAACATGCTGGCGCGCGACTTTTACAGAGCTCTCTAGTCTCTGTCAGTCAAGCAGGAAACAAATCAATAAGCAGAGTAAATGGAAATAAATTTTCCTGCTAGATATATATCTACTTTATGTTTCACAACCAAGAAGACATTTTCATGAGCTCAAAAGGCATTTTTAAAAGTTCCAAATTACTTTTTAAAAATTCCCCAAAGTAAAAATAGTACAGTGACACACTAGTGTCACTAGCGTAAAAAGTAAAAATAAAAATTCCCCAAAGTAAAAATAGTACAGTTTGTGTTGAATTGCACACAACAAAATGCGAAGCAGGTAAAAGAACAAACACTACGAACAACAAAACCTCTGCCCAATGAATGGAAATTAAAAAAAACAAAAACCTTTACGACATCTCCACTGTTAAAGGGAATATCGAAAACCACAAATTTAAAACATATGGGAAACAAGTGAGAACATTTCATCCCCAATTCTAAAGGATCTGGCAAAAACTAATAAAGAAAAAAATTCACCCTTATACACATTTGTTAATAAAAGTGAGGAAATAATCATATGAGCATTTCCTCCAAAATATATAGAGAAAACATTACAAAAATAAATAAGGAAGCATAAAGGAGAATTAATAAAGGTAAAATAGAAAGTGATATAGTAGAAAACAGGGGAAAAAAGCTAAATCTAAGAACTGATTATTTGTAAAACTAGTAACAGACAAACTGGTAAACTGTAAACAGATAAGCCAGTACTTGGTCTAATCTATGATCAAAAGAGAGACAATTCAATGCCCAAAATTAAGAATGAGAAACAGGAATTGAATAACAATTTAGACTAGCAACAAGCACTAAGTACATGAAAAGATGTTCAAGGTCACAAATAATTGTGTTAATACAAGTGAAGCCAATGTTGAAATAATATTTTTAGCAGGAGATTGGCAAAGAAAGATATTTTCACTGTCCAAGTTAGGAAAGGTGAGGCACAATGAGCCCTGCCTTGAACGCTCGGTAGGAGTGAAAATCCCTGGATACTTTTAGGAGGGCAGGCTGGTAATATCTGTCCAACTTTTCAGTGTGCATAGCCTTTACCAAATAATTTTACTCACAGAAATACATTCTAAGAAGATAAATACATACAGCCAGGTGCGATATAAATAGGAAAACTTAATATTCAATAAAGCACTTGCCATTTTAAAATGGTATTGCAATTAGAAAGCAAAAAATGAATCATGTAAAGTCTGAAATTGTGAATGTAAGAATAAATATTTGAATACCTACTTTGTGCCAGCCACGTATTGGGGCATTTGGAAGGAGTAGCAATGGACAAGACAGAGAAAGTTCCTATCCTCATAGAGATTAGCCAAAAGCAAAAGCCAACACCACCAGCCACATGTGTCTTGGAATGGCTGCCAAGTTTGAATAATTATCTGTGTTTAATAGGAGTCAAGGTACTTTCTATTTTCTTCTTCATCCCTCTTTTTTACGGTTCTAAGGTTTTTTAACGAACATTTATGATTCTTTTAATTAGGAAAAATGTATTTTCTGAGTGGTGTACAAATCATCTGTGGTGAAATTTATGGTGTGCTTGGCATTTGAGCAGTGCTAAAAAATAAAGGTAGAATCTGCCTTTATTCAGATTAGAGTGGGTATTTCTCACTATGATCAACATATTAGCATTCATTATTAATCAAATTTCCAATACGAACAATATGACTTTCCATATAAACACAAAATGAATCTCACATAAAATTTCATGTCTAGATGCAGCAAATCCAAAAGAAATTCTCTGAGTCCCTGTCTTCCAAAGATGAATACAAAAATCAACTAAATATAGATCTTATGAGGCATTAAGTGGTCAAAACTTCTCAAACTGAGAAGAGTGAGCCACATGTGTAGCTTGTGGTGGAAACTCCACCACCATACTGGTATTTTCTTAGATTTTCCCTCCTCTTGCCATTTGAAAAAGCAATAAAATATTTGAAAAAGAAAAAGATCCATGTTTTAGTTCAATTTATTTTTCATGTTTGACTTTAACTTCGGGAATACACATTCAATATTTTGATATTGATACCTACATTTTGATTATTCTTAGATATGCACCTCAATTGATGTGAACTGCTCAACTTTTGGGTGACATCTGCTATTTGAACCACAAAAGTGCTTGTGGTTTCCCCAGGAGTCTATTACATGAATAATGGGATTCAGCACCATATTCATCTATCACCTTCATAAGGCTGACATGAGTGTTAGAATGCCCTGCCTGCTACTGTCTTTGGAGGTCATTTGAATCTTTCTGGCCTGGGTCAGAAGTTTAGCGTGGGGTAGAGATGATCCTCAGCACCTGTGTTCTGGTACCTCATTGGAGCACCTCTGTCCTTTGAGAGCAAAGAACTCACATTCAACTCACCTGTCTGTTAAGACTCAGAATAGACCTTCCCTCATTCAGCCTTAGAAATAAAAAGGGTAGGTGCCTCGTAGAAAAATTGTAGAGGCATAATTATATAAGTTTTGAAAACAATGGATTGTATTTAGCTCTAAAAGTTAAGCCTGAAAAAAGGAGTTTAAACAAGACAGAAATTTTATTTTCAAACATTAAATAAAAATTGGAATTTAGAGAGTCTAGCCAGCTTAAGTCATCAGACACTCTTTTGTATAACGTACACGGTACAAAATGGCTGCCAGAGTTCCAGCTATCCCAGTAGCATTCCAGAGAGCAGAAGGAAGGAAGGAAATTTCCCATGAATCTCATACAATTCATCTGTTAAAATTTCTATTTAGTTACTCAGCTGCATGAAGTTATAGAGTAGGCTGAAGGAAGCAATTTTTTCAACTAGGTTATAATGTGCCAGGTAAAAATTAGAGTCCTAATTAGTAAGGAAGAATAAAAGAATGGATACAAAGATGCAACATGTTGACACTCGCCAACACATGCATACACAATTTTAATAACTGTCACCACAGTTGTTTTTAGGGAAGGAGCCGTCATACCTAGACAACACAGTGTACCGCTGGAGTGTGAAGAGATAAGGCCCAGATCAGGATCTGGAGAAAGAGAGCAGACTCAAAGTAGGTCTGAATTTCAGAAAGGAAGAGTCTGAGTTTTACTGTGCCCATGAACGAGGTAGGGAGAAATTAAGGGGCTAAAGGCAGTGGGAATACGTGAAGGAGCCTGAGAACTTGGAGAGGTGGTAAGATGTTTTTAAGAAGGAAAAGGAAGAAGGAAAGCTGGGGGAAAGGGAAGGAGGGAGGGAAAAGGACAGGAGGAAGGGAGGGAGGGAAGAAGAGAGGGAAGGAGAGAGAGAGAGGGTGGGAGAGAGAGAGGAGAGAGGGTGGGAGAGAGGGGGAGAGAGAGAAAAGAGAGCGGAGGGGAGGAGATGAACTCTAAAGTAACTAAACGGATTTGTGGAACAGGGCTGACCAATATGCAAACCCATCTCCATCTGCGCACACCAGCTAATCCACAGAGGCCCTGGAGAGGAGGTGTGTGCTGGGCGAAAGGGTGTGAATCCAGACAAAAGGCCAGGGAGGCCCCTCAGCCAGGTCTGGGTATCCAGCCGAGGACAGTGTATGTGAGATAACGTTTCACCAGAAGCAGCAGCTTTGGGACAAACGTGACTGAGGGAACAAGAGGCCCCTCAGGAAGTCACAAAAATCTTGGGGACTCTGAGGAACAGCTGTACCACAAGTCATGAAACGGGATTCTGAGCCAATTCTCCAAACTTAAAGGGCACTTGCATGTGAGTGGAGCTGTTATAAAACCTCAGCTTTCCTTTCATGTCAATCTTCCC
The DNA here is from genome assembly GCA_963574655.1 of Perodicticus potto. Classification (NCBI taxonomy): domain Eukaryota; kingdom Metazoa; phylum Chordata; class Mammalia; order Primates; family Lorisidae; genus Perodicticus; species Perodicticus potto. The sequence continues at coordinate 16,999 of CAUYRH010009886.1, read as the reverse complement.
ATCTAGTTGTGAGAAGGATGGAGAAATGTTCATTTGAGCTTTAATAAAACATAAGCTTTATAATATAAAAAACAAGGTTAAATGGAATACAGCTGGTTAGTGATTCGACCAGAAGCAGAGCCTTTATCTCTCATGGCCACCTTCAGTCACAAAGGGAATAGGTGTCATTATCTAATCAGCCGGGGGAGACGTCCAGAGCCACGTGCTCAAATGCACTGCTGGGTTCTGACTTGGCAGACAGAGCGCCCTGATGGTAAGTGAGGTGCGCTCTGTGCTGTGGATGTGAGAGTGTCTGTTGACACGCAGGAGATCTGCTGTCGCCTTTAAACCACAATGACTCTGTACTGGCTGAAATCCACAGCAATGCCATCAGGTGTAATAGGAGGAAGAAGCCATGAGCAGTTTTTACTCACACCTCTGACACCAGCTGAGAGGTGTTTTCTCAGCTCATACCAGTTCCTAAGTTCTCTGTAGACACCCCCTGAATGCTTAACCATTCGATGCAGTTTTGACACTACCCACAGCGAACATGGTCTCTCTACAGGGAAAGGGCTCTGTCCCACAAGGCTGCCCCCCACCCCACTTCAAACACTGGGCCACCTGCACTCCTTGACCGATTGACTATAAATCAGGAGTTCCCATAACCCAGGTTCCATAATTGACTAGAATGGCTTCTAGAACTCAGGCAGACTATACTTCCATGTACTTGTTTATTGCAAAAGATACAACTCAGTAACAGGCAAATGGGAGACTCGCAGGGCAGGGTACGGAGTCGGAGTGCTGCGCAAGCTTCCATGCCCATTCCACACATGCCACTGTCCCGTACGTCGATGTGCACACAACCCAGAAGCAAGCCAAACCCTCCCATTTAGGGGATTTTATGGAGATTTCATCACGTAGGCATGGTAGAATAAACCCTTAGCTGTTAGCGATTGAACTTAATCTCAGGCCACTCTCCCCACCAGAAGGTAAGAGAGCAGGGCTGAAAGTCCAATCTGCTAATCATCTGGTATGGTCATTCTGGCAACCAGTCCCCATCCTGAAGCATCAGAGGCCCTCAGCTGCTAGCTTTCTTATTAGCATACAAAAGACACTCATCACCCTGGAGATTCCAAGGGTTTTAGCAACTGTGTGCCAGGAACCTGGGAAAAAGGCCAAATATTTTTTTATTATACCACAAACCATGACTGTTCAGTCTTGCTGGGAAAAGAGACTTAAATATTGACTAATTTTATAGCAAGCCTTTTCTAAATTAGGACAAAAAAATCAGAGACACAGAAGACATAGACTTTATGAATTGAATATAACCTAGTTTATATATTCCAATTTATGACTGGATACTCTAATCTCTTCTATAACATTCTGTGAAGAATTCAACCATCCTCAGGATTCCTCATGGAGGTGGAATAAGAATATGGCAACAGTGAATCACATGGGCAAAACCGCTACTGTGCCTCATGTTATGGTAAACCCTTCACAAAGCACTATTTTATTGAATCCCTTTGATGCTAAGAAGTGCATGCTATCATTATCACTTTCTAGATATGAAAACTGGTACTCGGGCATTAATAGTTCTGTGCAGGACCCTGCAGCCGTAGGTGCTGAGGCTGAGATTCTGACCAGGAGGCTTCCTGCCCTGGACAGCACTGGTAACTAACCTTGACCTCATTGACCCTAGGAGGCAGCACCTGCCAGCCATGCCTCACCGATGCCTGGGAACAGATCCTGACCCCACGTCTGAGTCCTTCCCAGGCACCTCATCAGTGCCAGGATGGATGCCTTAGAAGCAGGCAGGAGGAAAGTGAATTGTTCGTTCTCAGGCATCTCATTGACTTGGTTCCCATTAAGAAGAGAAATTCATAATTATAATCTGGAAGAACAAATATTTTTCTTTAAGGACATGTCCTTCCTTACAGTGCTTCTCTAGTCCAGTGTCTGTAGGCTACAGTGGGATTATAGGAACTAAGGAATCTAAACAGACAGTAACTGTACCTTCTCTCTGAGCGACAAATTAGGAATTTATTGATGCTTCCTTTCATCAGTGTTTCCATCACTGGAATAGGAGTTTATCATGTATATTCTGCTGGAAATTTTCCAGAGTGATCAATGATGTCAAGTCCATGGGCTCCAATCAATGGGAGGTGACTCAGGTAAGGGAGCCATGAAGTCTCAGGGTCCATTTCTCTTCTCCCCTCAACACTGGGGGGAGGGATAAGAGGTGCTTATCATCTATTTCCTACCACTATGTACTCACTTATTCATTCATCCTCCATTTCTTCGAATATATAGAATGCCTACTGTGTGTCAAGCCCTATTTGAGGCTCTCGGGAGATAGCACTGAATAAGCAAAACAAAGACTCCTTCGGCCCCCTTTGTAGGCCCGTTGAGGGAGACAGATGGATAGTACACACTGACCAACAGAAATAAAAATAATTTCATGAAATGCCCACGAGAAGTGAGAAGGAACTCTCAAAGGAGCTCTTAGTGTCTCCACCACAATCTGTACCCCCCAAAAGGACATTCTTTAAAATAAAATCCAATGAGGCCATGCCAGACTCATGAATTGTAAAGAAGCACCACCACCTTCCTCTTAAAGGGGGTGGAAGGCCATCCCTGCTTTCACACGGTCTTTTCCACCCATGACCCACAGGGAAGGAAGTTTCCATCTGGCCCAGCAGTTTTAAAAAATGATGCCGTCATGAAGAAAGAGAAGACAAAAAATAATAAACTCCAGAGCTTGCCCTGAGAATAATGCTTTACCAACAGGATGTGTCATAAATTTGAAATGGCAAAGAAAGATGTTCCAGGATTTGTCCTTTGTCCTTTGTTAGCCAGACAGATAATGAGTTACCATCAGGGATTTTTTATTTCTCATTCAAACATAAGCTACATATAACTTCCATACTTCTGTGAAAAGGGAACCCATAAATCACAAGTTATTGTTTCCTAGAAACTTGGATTTTACAAGGGAGAGCCAAACAAAATCCTTTGTTTCATGAGCTTGCAACTTTTTAATTAAATACCACTTCAAACTCACACATACACCGGCCAAATGTTCCCAATCCATTCTGCTGTAGAGCATGGTGCCCAAACTTCCCCTTCCGTCTCTATTGCTGTATTAAAGGCAGGATTCTTCCACTTGAAAACAGTTTTCTTCCTCCATCAATTTAGGTGGAGTTGGAAACACAAGTAACACAGGACAGGGACCAGTTCGTAACAGCCTTTTTTGTAGTCATTAGGACAAAGGACCGAGCTATATAAAGAGACTGTAATCAGATAAGAAAGGGAGGGTGGGAATGGGGGAGCAATGCAGAAAGAAGAGAGAAGCAAGAAAGGAAATAATAGAAGGCGAGAAGGAGGCAGGAGACTCCTTAACCAAGCAACACATAAACCGAAGACGCTTTATCTGGTTGGACCCACAGACCATTGAGGCAAAACCTGGTGAATTGTTGACCAACATGCACATCTCTTCATCTTTGGTATGCTTTCAAACTGCGTTTCCCTGCCCCCCACATGTAAGTGAGGACATGTACCTAGTTACTTCTCACATAATGTGGGCAAAAAGGATGTGTCACTTCCAGGAATGGTCCCTAAAATCTGTTCTGTTCCCCGTGCACACTCCTCTCTCACCTGCCAGATGTGAAGGATAGCTGTGGGTCTCTGAAGCCCTGGGTGAGGGCAGAGCACCCCAGGGAGGTGCCCAGGCCGCACCGCGTGCAGCACAGCGCTCGCCCCACATCAGACTGTGACACAAGCAAGAAGGGCACGACCCCACGATGTGGGGTGGTTTCTACACAGCTAACCAGCCTGGGCCTCTACACCCCTTTTGCCCCATTGTCCCATCTATGGCAGTTGACACTAACAGATCCTTCAGAGACAAATTCTCCCTTCTACTGTTTTCAAAGAGTTATGCCATATCCTAGTGGACACCCCTAACTTCACATTCAGAGGGCATCACCGAGACCTTATCTGACTACTGTGGGTGCTAAACTTAGGTTCTTAGTCAGTTTGTAATCTACCCTTCACTACAGTTCCTATTTTTAAAAAACCTTCAAGGATGAGTCCACAATTTAAGTTAAGAAAATGTTTCTAACTTGGGGATCAGTACACTTTTCCTGCAAAGGCCCATAAGTGTATGTAAATATTTTAAGCTTCACTAGCCTTACAGTTTCTGTCTCAACCAGTCGACCCTGTTTTTGCAAAACCAAGGCAGCCATAGGCAATGCGTGTTACAATAAGCTGTGACCTACAAAAATGGGCAACAGGTCACCCTGGACCCGTGGGCCAAAGTCTGCTGACCGCGGCTCTAAATCATTCTTGCATTTTCACTAAACGTGACTAAGGGCACCTATAAATTCTAATACAGATTTCAATCCCTGTGACACTAGTTTATGTTTATTTATTTGTTTTAGACTTCTCTAGAGTAGCAACAGATACAAAAAATGAGGTTGCAAACAGTATTTAATTCTTCCTTCCATGTCAGCACTGCCCTGTACCTAACTCAGGGTAAAACACAATACGTTTTAGCTCCTTTCTACATCACTGGAAGCTTGCCTTTGATGGTTGGACTTGAAGTCAGACCTTAATTTAAGCCCTATGTATTAGTCTTTGATAAAGTCACCTCTCTTTGTAAGCCTTGGTTCCAAAATCTGTAAAATGAGGATAATACTATGTATATAACTCACAGGATTTGGGGGGTGTCGGCAGGTTGGGATGTGCAGAGAACCACATAGAATGATACATAGAGAGAGTGTGAGATGTAAAGCCCAGGACAGAGTAAGAGACTATTATTACAAACTTCCATTCCCTTCCTGGATTCTGGATTTTCTTTCTTCCCACTGGAAACGTGATTTTTCCCCCCAACAAATCCCAAGTAGTTTCACTAAATCCCCAGTTAGCCTAGGCCAAGAGGCTGTTGGGGTGCACAGGCCAGCTCCACCTGTGTTCTGATTGCCTGCCAGAAACCTGAGCCTCCTTTATAGCCCCTAACTGGATCCAGAGAAACAACTCCAGCTGCCAAAAAATGTTGCTGCTTTAAAGAGATAGAATGCAATATAGATATGTTTGTAATGGGCATTCTTGGGATGGTTTGACCGGCCAGTGACACAAGGCACTTGGAGCCAGTGCTGTTTAAAATGAGCTCTGGAATTGAGATACCCTTCTTATCAAAAGAGTATCATCCTTAGCAGTCCACAGCTAAAACCTTCAAAGTGCAAAATGTAAGACTCCTTGTAGTCAAGTATTAAAAAGATGAAAAGATTTGTGGATAGAATATTTATTGTGTAGCTGCAAATTTTTATGGCCATCTCCTTTTACTGAAAGTTGTTATGTGTATAAAACTACAGACTCCAGAGTAAGTCTGAATCTTCCCACCCAAGGACTTGTACTATCTACCCAGAATATACATTTACCACTCTAAAAGAATCAGAATGCTTCTTGAATTGATGATACTTGCATGAAAAGCTGAAGGAAAACATTGCAATTGGTTCTTGTCTAGCTATTCAGAATGCTCTGATGGTGTCTATAGAGCCTGGATGGGGAGGGCTTCAAGCCAGATTTACTAACACACCAAGTCCTGCACCAAGCATCATCCTGTATCTGATAGGGCCAGAATGGCACATATCCAAACAAATTGCCATAACTCCTCTATCCTATCGCCATTGCAGGTATCAGTGATCGCTCAAGATGCCTTTCTTTCTAATGGCCAAAACAGAGGAATAGCAGCACATTAGCTAGGGCAGCTTTTCTGCATCTCTGCACAGTCATGCCTTCAGGATGAGGGTCCCTCTGCTAGCACATGGCCTCTCCTCCAAATCAGTTCCTCAACTTATAGCTAATCTTAGTCCACTGAGCCACACGTTCACCCAAGACCTTCAGTAAAAACCTGACAGCAACCTTAACTAATCCTCTGGCATCAAATCAATCAAAACATCCTATGGATTATAATACCCTAAATATAAATGTTAGGTTGCTTCTCTTCAGCTCCACTGTTATGGCCTAGGCCGTCTTTGGTCTCAACTCTTTCCCTAGATTTTGAAGTGTTTTTCTGTTTTCAGGCTATACTCGTTCCCCCTGCAGCCATTAGAGGGTTGCTGCTAAAACAGGTCACATCGGTGCTGCTGAGGAACTATGTACCCTGCGAGACTGTGCTATCCCCTTCCTTTCAGAGTCATCTCAGCTCACTCTCCTCTCAATTACTGCAAAGTAATTGCAGCTGCATCGACCTTCTTGCTCTCCTCAGAAAACACTTAGATTTTGACCCACTTGGGGCCTTCACATGTTTTTTCCTTTTGTAGGAAATCCACAAACATGGAGAACCAACCACTATACAGAATGGTAGACCAGATGTATGTGTTTGAACCACAGGATTCTCTTGGTATTTTCCATGGTTTTATCTAAGACAGCCTGAGGGCAGGCAGGGATCCTCTTGGACTTGCCCATTTTTCAATCCAACAACTGAGACTGGTGGCTTCTCCATAATCATGTTTTGAATCTATGAAAGAACAGAGCCCACTGGTGTTTATTGGGTGGCCTAGGTTGGTTTAGACTATAAGAATCTAGGAAGGGAACACCCAGAAAGATGAAACCATATCCTTAATTGCCTATTCATTCAATAATGCTAAAATAATTTCTAATAAAATTAAAAACAAAGGGCAATTGTGAAGGATTTGCGACTATTCCCCCTCCTCAAAGAGGCTCAAGGGGTAGTTTTCAGAGCCTTGGATGAGGTTGGGTCCTTGTAAATCCAATTGTTTGTATTCCATTGGAAGAGTCAGTGTCTCTTCTTACAACCAATATAAACCTCTTTGAAAATGGCACTCAGTGGCAAAAGGAACTTTGCCCTTAGGGGAAAGTTGTAGATGACAAGTCAAAAATTTAGAAGGTCTTAGTCTCAGAAGGCTCTCTGAATGATTTCAACAAAGTGCAGAAGGAGAGGTGGCATTAAAATAGCATTGCCGATAGGTTGAGAAACAGGAGAGATCTATGCAGGAATACAGGCCAACTGAGTTCTCCAAGCATCCAAAGTCACATACTCCTTTGCATCATTCAAAGGGATATTATTTACTCCTCCACTTGACAGGTAGGGAAACTTAGTCTGGGGTTGCTGGGTACAATGTTAGAAGGGTGGCTTGTCCGAGAGCTGTCCAATAGGTCAGGCTCCGTGTCTCTCAATAACTTTCTTTCTCTTCTGGTTTAGAAAATGATCTTGACTGACATAAAAAATGCTCACTTTGACAAACGGAGACTTCCTATCTTGGATAAAGTAGATGCGTTCAGAGTAGAACAGATTCAGCTAAGACTGTAAAAATAGAACTAGGGAGCACAGATAGTTGGAAATTCGCATGGCTCTTGCTACAGTTGAGATTTTTATACAGTTCATGTTGAAGGCAAAGATTTGATTTGACTTCCTCCTGAGTCTAGTGGAGACACATAGTGATGGCTCAAATCAACTTACTTACTAATGTTCCTCCTCCTTGTGGTCAGAGACTGCGTTTTGTACCTACTCTATTCTCAGCATTGAGGACAGCATCTGAAACATAGTAAACATTCAATAAACATTTGTTAATTGCTGTTAATTAATATATTTAATTTACTACTTCACTTTGGCCTCAGACATTCTCTGGCTTTCTGGGGCTCAGATTGCTGTTTTAAATAGACTATTTTTTCTTAAGCAATAAGTAGACCATCATTTCTACCCTTGAAGGAAAATGTGACATGAGACCACCCTTGGTCACAAACCTCAAGATGTCCCTTGGTTCTCTGAGGTGCATGGTGCAGAGATAGAACATCATAAGCCTCCCCCACACAGCTCTAAAGAATGTAAGTACAAACAGCTGAGTATACGACCTGTGGACCGGAGCCCAGTGAAGTCACTACTTTGGGGGCCCAGGACTGTCATCACTGTCCTAGCAAGTCCATGCTTCTAGACTCTTGGGGTGGAGTTGCACACCTGCTCTCCAGTTGAGAGCTCCAACCGCAGCAGACTAGATTCAAATTCAGCTTGACTTGGGGCTCTGGGTTATGTTTTGATCCTCTCTAGAGCTCAGTTTCTCCAACTGTGAAATGGGAGAGGATATAACCATCTCAGCATACTTCAGTCTGCACACAGATCACCTGGGCATCTCATTACAATGCCAGTTCAGCCTCGTCTGGAGTCTACACTTGGAGAAGCACAGTCACAGGGCAGTAAATGAGACAACAGTAGGAATAAAAGGAGGTAAGCACTGTAAAGCATATTATTAATAATTATCATTATTACCATTTGGGTTAAAACACGTGAAATTGCCACCAGCCGGGTTTGAATGAGACTTTTTCTGGCCCTGAGTCTTTTCATGCAAGTTTTGTGATTCCCTCTAACTGCTCCTTCAGACCTTCCCATAAGTCCTAATGTAACTACAGAAGTCAAGGGCACAGTGAGAAGATATTTTATTACCTGTGTATTTATGTATGGGTTTTTGGGGTTTTAAAACTGGCAATTAAAACCTTGTAAATTTGTATTATCAACAAAATAAATGTAGACGGGTTAGTTACTCATTGCTAATAAATTTGATCATTCATTTATAAAACAAATGTTCACCCAAGAATCACAGAGCACTCTATAAATATCACTTCGTGAAGCCACAAACCACCTCGACAAGGAGGGCACACAGCACCCCTGAGGGGTTAAACAAACCCTCCTGGGCCTGGGGGTGGGAGGCCAGTGCCTGAATTCCAGCCCCCTGGTCCTCTTCCAGTACTCAGGCTCAGTTTCTGCCACATGGGGCCTGACTCTTTGAAGCATGATATCCGTTTGGAAGCATTTCAAATCAGCTTGCCTGGGGGCTCCACCCCAGATAGCTCCAGGAACCCGTCTTAGGAGCTAGAGAAAACCATATTTCTCTCCAGTGAGAGGCTGAGGAGGACTAGCCTCCCCACTTTCCTCTGTTCCTATCAAGCACTCTGCATAGTTCAGCTACTGTTGAAGAGGTAAGTTTCAAACCAACTGGCCCAGCTATGGGTGGCAAGTAATAAAACAAAACAAAACAAAATTAGTTTCTTAGCCAATATTCTCCCTTTCAAGTCTTACCCAGATGAGGGTCCTCTTCACTTCTCCCCCATAAATTAACTCAGTAAAGTTTCAGTCCTCAAGTCGCAGTGCCCTGGATGGAGCAAAGCTTGGGTGGCTGGTTTGAATACAGCCCCACTGCTGCAAGGGACCACAGACCCCATTTGCTTTAGCAGTGAATTGGCATTATTACATCCAATGTCATCTGGAGGTTTTGAGGATGTTTAGAAATAATGTGTGAGAAGCCTCTAGCATGGGGTAGCCTCCCATAAGTGGAATTTATTACTGATAGTAGAGTTGGTGCCAGTGGTTATGTTGGTCATAGGTGCAGCACCCACAACAGTGTCAGGCCAGATGGTGACTTTGAGGAACCCTAACAGTCAAAGTATATGGTGCTTTCGTGAGTCCTACACACACAGTGAGCAGGACAGTTCCTTCCTCCTTTACAAGTACCCTAAGTGAGTTCAGGCTGCCTGGTGGGTCATCTTACCCTTTCTTCCCAAATTCTTAACCAGTCCATCCCCCGGAAATACCTTCCTGCCATTTGTTTCCAGACCAGCTGATATCACTTCTCTCTGTGATCGTAAGAGGAACCAGAATCCCTGCATCCACAGGGCTGTTGGGGAGAGATGACAGTTACCACTCCTAGCCTTGCTTGGCCTGCTGGGGGATCCTTTGCCCAGCTCCTATAGCATTCACCCACTCTTTTTCTTTCTTTCACTAGGCCTCTTGGGCTGCATGTTAGAGGTTTCTCATCATGCTATACCTTAGTTACTTATTTCTTCCTAACTAATGTTTATCCCTATCTCCTCTTGCTTTAGTCTCTGAAAAGGCAGGATTCAGTGTTACTTACTGAGCTTTATTCCAGTCCTATAGAGAGGTGGGAATTTAATGAGAACTTAACAATGCTCTGTTCCTCACTGTTGCCATTAGTTGACCAAAAGAGAAAATCACAGAATTTCTGAGCAGAGAACCAGAAGTAGAAAAGATAGAGGATAGTAATCTTGCTGAGATATGTCTCTAGAGGGGAAAAGCTCTATAAAACTGTTTAATATATCTTTCTATAAAAGGGCTTCTGGGCTGGGAGTGAATCATCTCCACTGGAGACTTCAAGACAGTCATCACTCTGATTACCTGACATATGAAAGTTCTTCATTTCTTATGGAAACATGTAAGAAATGCTTCCATAAGAAAGGCTACATCCCAGTTGATCAGAGCTTGGCTTGCTTGTGACCACCCTGAATCAGCCATTCAACCAAAGAGACCTGTTCTTTTAGATCAGATGATTTCTGAGAACGGTGTGCTGGAATTTTCACGGTTAACATTTTACAAACATTACAACATTAGCAAGTCCAGATCCAATAATTTCTTATTGGAAGCCATTATTAGTACATTTTTCTTGAAAGAATAAATGTTGCCTATCAACATTTCTTATAAAGGGAATTTCTAAGGATTTTTACAACTTTTTTCCATTGACTTTCAATATGAAATTATCCAAAATGTATTCACGCCTGTGCGCATTTGTAAATATGGTTTAAAAATGCAGGATGTTTCCTTTGTTTAATTTAAACAATGTTTAAAAACAACAATGTTGGTCGATGTTTTCTATTGATGCCTTTTCACCCTGGAGCTCGGCTCACATCGGGCACTCTGTGTTCTTTCCAAAGTCCTTTCTACACATGCCCAAATCTATTTCATTCCTTCAGACACATTTAAAGGCTGTCAGTCTTTAATCCCCCAAAACCTCATTCTCTATCTAGTCTTTGCTGGTTTCCCCACTGGAAGAAACCTTCTCTTGGAAATGGCAAATTTCAGCTGTTCATTCCTTTAGTTTTCCAACGCAGGGCATCGTGGCAAGTCAAGCTGGCATTCTTTTTCTTTAAACTACTCTGCTGAGATATAATTCCCATACCATAAAATATTCCCCAAAGTGAACAATTCAGTGGTTTTTAGTGTATTTATAGCTGTCCTCTCATCACCCTATCTTCAACCATTTTCATTACCCCACGGAGAAACCCCACACACAGCACAGATGGGCAGTCGCTCCCCTTTCACCTCCCCCAAAGGCCTAGGCAGCCACTCTGGACAGTTCACATCCATCACATTGCACAACATGCTGCTTTTGTGACCGGCTTCTTTCACTTAGTGTAATTTTTCTTTTTTTTTTTTTTTTGCAATTTTTGGCCAGGGCTGGGTTTGAACCCACCACCTACAGCATACGGGACTGGCTCCCTACTCCTTTGAACCACAGGCACCGCTGAATTTAGTGTAATTTTTCAAGGTTCATCCATTTGGCATCAGGTAAGAATATTTCATCCTGTTTCTCCATTCTATGGACATGCTACTTTTTGTTTAGGAATTTATCAGTTGATGGGCATTTGGACTGTTTCCACTTTGGGGCAATTTTGAATAATGCTGCTGTGAACATTCATGTGCAAATTTTTGCATGGCTATGTTTTCAGTTCTCTTAGGTAGATATTTAGTTGTGAAATTGCTGGGTCATCTGCTAATCCCATGTTCAACATTTTGTGGAGCTACCAAATTATTTTCCACAATGGCTGAGCCAGTTTGCAGTTCTACGAAGAACATAAGAAGGTCTCAATTTCTGCATATCCTTGGCCAACACTTGCCATTGTCTCTCACTCTGGTAAGGGCCCACCTTGATTATAAGGCTTGAATTCTAAGTCTGAAACTTTATTTCAGAAGACAAGTTTGAGGAAAAGACAAGTTTGGAAAACTTACTTCATGAAACTTTCTGTTTTCTATAAACCTGTCATTGACCCCTGACTCCCAAGAAGACCCAGCACATTGGAAGAAAGAAACCACTGGGCCCAGCACAAGGAAGCCCTTTGTGGGGTCCTCCTCAGTGCCATGATTTGCAAATAGGGAACCTTCAGTAGATCATTGTCTAACTGTTGGTGGCCTCACGGGTGAAATGAAGATGGCATTTCCACCATTCATTACGACAAAATGGGACATGTGTATAAACGTATCTAGAAGCCCTCATGGAACACCCCTCTAGCCAGGCACTCCAAGTTCTTTCTGAGGTCTGTAGTTCTCTGGCGATGCCTCTAGATATACTACCAGAGGAAAGGGAAGTCCTGGCCAGTTTTGGTAAATATTCCGTGTGTGTGACAAGAATGACTCTTCTCTGCTGAGCACAAAGATTTTATACAAACATATACATATATGACCCACACAAAGTGGGTCATGGAACTAACAAAAAGACATGTTAATTGTGTAAGTCAAACCTAATTTTTCTTTGTTGATGTCTTGATTTCCTTGATGGGCTGGTTGCTGAAGAAGTTGTGGACAGTTTCCCACACTGCCTATTGACTGTCCATTTCTCCTTACGTTTCCTCATATCTTTACAGTAGTGGACCCTGGCTAGTCATCTCCTAAGGGCTCTGATCCATCCCCATGTCTGCGAGTACCTGATAAAACTTTCCCAATACCCCAAGAGCAAAGGAAATGGGTGCATTAAGGCCTGTAAAGTGACCCAGCATGGTTGTGAAGAGCAGAAGCTTCAGAAACACACAGACCCAAGTTCAAATACTGGCACCATCACTTCCCAGCTTATGAGCTTGGGGAGGTAACTCATTCTCTCTATGCCGCAGAGTTCCTGTCTGTAAAATGGGAAGATTAAAGGTAGTTTCTATACTAGGAAGCAGAGGGCGAGGGTGGGAACTGACCACAGAGCTGCAAACAGGAACCCAGTAAGCATTTAGCAAATGCTACCTTCTGTTGATCACAACAGACAACCACATCAGGAGCAACTACAGCTGTTAGCTTTCCTAAAGCACGGAGCATGTTCTGGGCAGTCAGCCAAGAGCTTCAGTTGTAGCAGCTCATTTAATCCTCAAAGCAGACCTGTGAGAGTGCCATGACAGCCATCACCATCTTATACATGAGGTCACCAGGATCCAGAGGGATGGGACAGCCCGCCCAAGTTCACCAGCCAGTGGTGGTTCTTGAACTACGCCTCTGCTGTGGGAGCCTGGGCTCATCTGATGCTCAAGTGGGTCGCAGAACTGACAAAAAGACATATCATAAAAGGGACTCTTTGTCCCACATCCCTTTGTGTGGCCACCCAGAAGTGCCCCACAGCACCAGACTCTGCTCTGGGTGGCTACCGCGGTTCTTCTTTTGTGTCTGGGGAAGAACCGTGTTCGATAGGAAACAGCTGCCAGCTTGCCACAGCCCTTCTCTGTGCTCCCAAGACAGCTCCTGGGTCTGTGACAACAGGACCCTCATTGGCCTCCTTGTTGCAAGTAGAGCTGGAAACATCTCAGATAAAGTTTGTGCTGAACACCAAGCAAATGATTTTGCACAATCAAAAGTCACCATTAAGTCACAGTTGTGAATGGCATGTTACAGTTCCAGAAATTAACACTGGTGGATTCAAGCCCCACCTTCCCGGTTTTAGCTTTAAAAAAAAAAAATACATATATACACACACAATATATATAAATATACTTCCAGTGCAAAAAAGAAACTTTAAAGAGAAACCAAACAATAAGTATGGTGAATAGAATGGGATGGTTGCCCCTTTTTCTCCCACTTCCACCTAGAACCCACTTTTGCTTCCAATGGTAACCACAATTAATGGAGTGGATGTGTCTCCTCCTAAGCTTGTTTATTTGTAATTAAATCCACATATACGTTCATATCAACATATTTCCTTTGCAAAAATATTTTGTTTCCGCACAACTTGTGTCACAATATGTATATTGTTTGTAAAATAGCTTTGCATGCTTTATTCACTTTACAATAGGTTTAGAAAATCTGCCCAACTCTGTGCACACATACACCAACATTATTCTTTATTAATCACTGAAGTGTTTCCCAGGCATGTGTGACACTACATAACTTATCTAAACTTGTCTTTCTGAGTGGACATTTGGGTTGTCATGGGGACAGACTCTAGGATAGTTCCGAGTTATTCCTACTTCCTGGCATTCATGCTCCTGTGAAAGAAACCCTTTCCCCATGAGTGTGGGGTGGCCTCCTGACTTGCTTCCAATCAGCAGAATAAAGCAAAAGCATTAAGATGTCCCTTCTATGATTATGTTTCAAGAGATTATAACTTTCCTCTTCTTTTGCTGGTTTATAAAAAGGCTCATGTGGCAAGGAACTAAGGGCAGCCTCTGGCCACAGCCTACAAGTAACTGAATCCTGCCAGTAGCCCTGTGAGTTTGGAAGTGCATCTTGCCCCATCAGAGTCACACATGAGTCTCTAGCCCCAGCCAACACCTTCCTGGAAGCCTGTGACAGACCCTGAAGCCAGGGGACCCAGCTAAGCTGAACCTCTATTCCTGGTCCCAAGGAAAGTGAGATACTAACTGTGTGTTTTTCTTAACTGACAAATTTGAGGTAATTTGATATATAGTGATAACTGATACAGCTTTTAATTGCTTTCTATTACAAACAATACTGGATAAATTACCCTTGATTAGTTATGATCAGTGGAGTATTCTAGGCTCAATTCCCAGGCCTGGTGATTGTTCAGTCTGAGTAAGGATATTTGACATAGATAAATAACACTAAATGGTGCTCTAAAAATATGTAGCAGTGACAACCATGCAAACACGATGAAAGTCCTTACTTCTCCTTTTGCCTTTGCCAAATGAAGCATCACTGACCATTGAAATAATATCAGTCAAGAAGATCAATATTGCTTTGCTTTGATTGTGTTTTTCCTATTACAAGTGGAAAGGTAACCACCTTTTACTTTTTTTTTTTTTTTCGAGACAGAGCCTCAAGCTGTCACCCTGGATGGAGTGCTGTGGCAACACAGCTCACAGCAACCTCCAATTCCTGGGCTCAAGCGAGTCTCCTGCCTCCTCCTCCCAAGTAGCTGGGACTACAGGCTCCCGCCACAACGCCCCGCCATTTTTTGGTTGCAGCCGTCATTGTTGTTTGGCGGGCCCAGGCTGGATTCGAACCCACCAGCTCAGGTGTACGTGGCTGGCACCTTAGCCGCTTGAGCCACAGGCACCAAGCTGACCATCTTTTTTTAACCTATTGGCCATTTTTCACTCTTCTTTTGAGTCTTGCCTCTTGATTTATTCTGTTTTAATCCTATTACAATTCACAGTTAATGATACATCTGGAGGCATACAACGACCTTCCACTCCAGGGTGATGCTGGTTTGATCATACAAAGAGTTATCCAATATCTTCACTGTATAATTACTACTATTTCCCTTACAACTACTAAGGAATTTATGAAAAGATTCTTTGAGACCATTCAGATTTCCTGCTCCTCACTAAAATATCCCCCTGGATTTAGCATCCTTTGATGATTCTTGCCTGAAAAATCTTCCATATGGTAAAAGCAAAGTGATGACTTTCCAACTTCAGCACTTCCTCCACATTTACCTGTCAGCATTCAGCCTTCTTCTAAGGTAAGATTTTCTCTTTACCTCATTTATCCATTTATGAGTAGTATAGACTCAGTTTCCTGGTTTTCTCAATGGTTTATGATTTATTACCATCTTCATTACATTGGTGCCCAAATTTTCTTGGATTTAGTCAGTGGAAACCCCTCCAATTTGGCTATTATCACCTTGTGATATGCCTGCCTTCTCTTCCTTTCTCTCTCTTTTTTTATTTTTTTGTTTCTTTCTTTTCTCTTCCTTTCTTTTTCTTTCTCTTTTCTTTTATTTCCTTTTTTTTAGTCACTTCTTTACTTTTAGGCACAACAATGCTTCAGGCTCACCATATACCTACCCACCCAGACGGGGAATTAGATGTTTCTCTGAAATTTCTGGTTCTTTTTAATATCCAAAGGTATTAGTAACCAAGACCTGAGCACAAAATGTACTTGTTAAAATGGACCCATTTTAAATTTAGTTTGCTGAATTTAAATGAATGTGTTAACTTTTGTGACTATCACCACCCCCTCAAAGTCTCCTTTTCTTTCTTTCTCTTATGCAATTTCCTCTCTCTGAAATGACCTCCCTTCCCTGCTCTCCCCAACACTTTCTGCAAAAGTCTGCTCAAATGTTTGTTCCCTCTTGGATTTTTTAAAATTTTACTCAGCAAAGCTACATGGTTTCTACTTTGTACTCATAGAATAGAAAGTAGAAGTGCATGCTTAGCATTTCTTCAACAACTCTAATAAAGATTGATTCCCCTACCAGTTGTGTGTCCAGAGAGTGAATCAACCTTTCTCTGTCCATTGCTTCATTGCCCATCTGAACAATGGTAATACTCAAACCAGTCCCGTATCTACCACATAAAAACTCTTCATTTAACCTCCAAACTATCTCTCAGGTCTTTGCCCATTCAGAAATCTCTATCTCTCAGGTCTTTGCCCATTTGGACATCTCTCTCCTAGAATTCTATCTAGTCTCCCAAATTCCACCTTTGGGCCCATTCAAATGCATTCTCTATAAGTCAGTTAATTCATCTTAAGAAATGCCAATCATTTCTTGATTAAAAATTCTTAACATTCTTAAGATACTTTGCTAAGAAGAATATGTTCCAGCTCCATCCATGTAAACACAAAAGAGGTAAAGTCTTCATCTTTCTTTTTTTTTTTAATAATTTTATTAAATCATAATTGTGTACATTGGTGCAATCATAGGGCAGAATGTGCTTCGTATACAATCAGAAACATTTTGATCGTACTGTGAGAGATAGCCTTCATGGCATTTTCTTAATCACTATATAAAGACATTGATACTCTACATTTAATAAGTTTCACCAGTACCCTACTAAGATGCACCAGAGGTGTGATCCCACAAGGGATGGGTGCCTTCCCTCCACCCATCCTCCCCCCCTCCCCTCCTTTTCCCTGTATTCTTGTGCTATAATTGGGTTTTAGCCTTCATATGAAAGCTACAAATTAGCTCTATATTAGGGCTGAGTACATTGGATACTTTTTCTTCCATTCTTGAGATACTTTGCTAAGAAGAATATGTTCCAGCTCCATCCATGTAAACACAAA